>PVKB01004296.1:130132-149652 GCA_004027205.1 Ctenodactylus gundi | reverse complement strand
TCCTTCCTTCCTTCCTTCCTTCCTTCCTTCCTTCCTTCCTTTCTGGAATTGCTACCCACTTCACACTGTTCTGTACTCTTCTGATTGTGGCTGCTGACAGGTCCCAGCCCCACCTGATCTCACTAGGCTTTGAGGAGGTAGAGAGGGAGGGTGGACACCAGGCTTTACCCTTCATTTGGGTGCCCTCTGGCCTGCCTTGGTCTATGGTAGAGTGGGTGGCTCTTCTTTTCCCCTAGGATGTTATGCTAAACACAATTAAATGCAGCATTTGGTGACAGCTGATAATTTATGTGCCAGTGAAGTGGAGGAGGAGGAGGAGAATGGGGATGAGCATCGATTGGCCTGGGAGAGGCCTTGCCCTTTCTCTTCCCTTTCAGGAGCCAAGGGCTGGTTATAGGAGTGATAACCCTAACTAGGCACCTGGTAGATTAGTTTGAAAAATCCATTTGCCTACAGAATGATGTGTAAAAGAGACAGTTTATCTCTCCAGGATTCTTTGGTGCTGGTGTTTGGTGGAGAGTCACCTCACAAATGTTTGATAAAGTAGATGACTGTGTGACATCTTGAGAGAATTGTTCTACTTCTTTGAATCTTGATTTTGTTATCAGCAGGTGAGAGAAAACAGTACTGTTTCCGTGGGCTGTTCTGAGGCCTTAAGTGAGACTAGCCGCATAGGACGCTGAGATGGCGCCTATCTTGGGATTGGGAGTCAGGAATGTGTTCCCTTCCCTCTTACCACTGAAGGACTGAACTTCATTTCTGTCAGCTTTGGGGAAATTTTTCTCTTTTTAAACTTTTGACAGTGATGGGGAGTGGGGGGAGAGGAACCTTTCTTTATGTCAAAGAAGAGCCTCTTCTCTCTGCTTCTTCTTCACAAACAGTTTTGGGAACAAGAATGTATTCTGTATATTTTGTCTTAGTTACTTTTTCATCACTATGACTCGATACCCAACATCCACAACTTTAGGGAGGAAAGATGTATTTTAGCTTACAGTTCATTCGTGGGTAGGCAACTGGAAAATGGTGGAATCACATGGTGGGGCTGCAGCGTAGAGCCAAAGCTGGTGCTCTGGGAGGCAGAGATCCTTACAGCAGCGTGGCTGAACTGATACATGACTGAAAGGAGGGGCGGAACCAGCACTCTGCTCCTGGGGAAGTCCCAAACATCCGCCCCTTCCTGCCAGGCCCCATCTCCTAACATTGCACGGTATCCATAGGCGCATGAAGCTTTTGGGGAACACTCCAGATCCAAACTGCCGCAAGCAGTATATGTGTGTGTGCACATACATGTGCATTTGTATAAATTCAAGTATCTTACGGTTTTTTTTATCACTAGTAATTAAAAACATTACTACATCATAATTTTATTTTTAAATTTTCCCCCAATTGTTCTTTTTGTTAGTATGTGTTTGTGATCCATAGTAATTACATTCAACTTGAAGAATTAGTGCAAGTTTTTCTTACCATTTTTCTTTCTCGTGTCACCTTCCCTCTTCCCCAGATCTTCTTTAAATGAGGTCTCCTATTGTCCTCCCTGAGAGCCGTTCTCTAAGAGTCCAGTCATTTCTCCACAGCCCTGGAACTGGGTCTTCTCATAAAGGCTATCTGCCCGGAAAAAGAAAAACTAAGAAAGGAAGAATCCAGATTGCTTCAAATCTCAGCTCTTAGAAGTGTGAGATCTTGAGATGGCAGATTTTTTTTTTTCCCCCTCTACAACAAAGAAGTTCTATTGCAGGGTTTCCTAGAAACAGATCTGGACTACTTTTCTTTTTTTGGATCTCATGAATGGCTTTTCTCTTTGATTGGCCTGTAAACACCAGCCCAGAAAAATATTCCTCTTTTTGGAGAAATTCCCTCAAGTAGACCCTCCTCTTCCTCAGCCCTTGTTTCTCACTGGCTTCTCAGGACCAGAGCCCTTGGGTGCTCGGCGACCTTGGGTTTCGGATTCTCTTTCCTTTCTTTTCTCTCATTTTCTGTCTTTGCTGTCTTTGTCTCTCCCTGCAGCCTGAGGTCTAGGGGGTTTTGGTCTGTCTCCTCTGGTCAGTCACAGCTGTTCTCCAGTCCCCAAGAGAGGTGAAGAATTTGGAAAGACCCAGCTCTGCTGAAGTCCCAGAAGAGCTGACGTCTTCTGTCAAGGCAGCGGGCTCCAGGCAGCAGCAGTTGCAGCCTGGCACGTGTACTCTGGTCACAAATCGCTTGCTTAGGATACCTTCCCTTTACCTGGGCTAGGTCAGGGCCCACTTCTGTTTCTTCTCATGACTGCTTTGCCATAGTTAACAAAGAGCAGGTACACAGTCTGTTTGTGACAAAAAAGTAGAACTGAACAGTCTCTGTGCCCAGTTCCAGTAGCGGCAGTCCATACTTTCTGACTGGGATTGAGCTTGTGTCCTACCATGGTTCTGGGTTGCAGCCAAGGCCCTTGGACCCAGTGGTAGTATTGGCTGGCTGGAATTGGTGAAACCTGTTTGGGTTCACAAGGGGTGACTTTTGCACTCTTTTGATGTTGTTTTTGTATTCTACAGCTCCTGAATCTGGTTGATTCCCCCTCTGAGAGGACATCCCAATGCAAAACCACCAGGGAAAGCTTTGTTGTTACATGTTGTGGCTGTCTCCCTTGCTCCAGAGCTGTGCTTTTGGGCTCCCATTTCCCATCTGTTTCTCTCCTTTTCTCACTTCTTCAGACTTAGCTCTTCTGCCCATCCTCACTTTACCAATGCCTCATTTACTTTCTGGGAAGTTCTGAGGAGGACTGGCTAAGAGCTTACATCCTGGGTGCAGTGAATTGTTTAGGAAGTTATAGAAGACTTCAGATGACAGCACACAAGGTCATGTAGTTCCACTAGTGTATGAGCTGCAGTTATTCCAGGCAGTCATGACCTAATCAGTCAATGAACTCACCAACCCCTCACTTGGATCACAGAGATGTATTGGGCTTTTCCTGTGTTCTTAGCCATGTACTGAGGTTCCTGAGGAATGGACAACAAGGCAAGACTACTGCTTTGACTCAACTGATAAACCAGTTGAGAAAAGGTGAATGCTCACATCTCTGTAGACGCGCCCCTCAGGTAGTAGCTAGTTGATTGCTCTGTGGTTAGTGCATTCATGTGTGTGGAGTGTGTGTGGTGTGGGGACAGGCGTATCTTCCAAGGGGAAAGGTGTTGGTGTGAACTTACTTCGGGGGCTAGAAGGGTTAGGCTTTCACCTTGTACTAGCCATGGAGCTGGGCATTCTGTCAGTGAGCACTTTCCGTGACATTGGACCTGCACATGGAATTGCAGCGGGCTGCCCAAGGAAGGGGAGGCTGGCTTTCTATCCTCAAGGTGCAGACTCAACACAAGCAATGAGCCACAACAGCAGATGACAACATCTTCCCTGTGTGTTGGCCCTGAAATGGAAGAGGGGAGGGTCTATGATGGGGAACATATGCCCCACCAGATGGATACAAAGAGGGAATTTATGGCACTTTGGTGTGAAATTTGAATGAAAAAGAGCCCCATGGATTGAGTTCCTGCTGCATTTCAGGTAGCAAGCAAACGACTGTCAGTCAGCCAGTGCTGGGTCCGTATTAGCTCCTCTAAACCCACGCTCCTGCTAATGTTCTGCTGGGGCAGGTGTGATTCAGTAGTGCTTTTGAGGTTTCAAAGCAAATTATATTTAATTGACCACAATTTCTGAATAATGAATAGCTTGCAGTCATAACTTATTGCTGAATTTACTGTAAGCCCAAGAATACCAAAGTCACTGCAGGTAGACTATAACATAAAAATTCAATGACAGCTACCAAGGTCATGGAGATTAGAAAACAATTGATAGTTTACACTGTTTTGCTCAGATCTCAGTTCAGGTAAACTAGAAATTAATAGCAGAAATATATTTGAAAATCTCCAAAATATTTAAATTTTTGTAAATAAAAGAAGAAACAATAGGAGAAATGAAAATATGCATCTTTTTAATCAGTAAGGAAAATGAGATTCCAAGAAGGAAAGGAAATGGCTCAAGGTCAAGACTGAGTAAGTTAGTGAAGCATAGATGGGGGCTCGTACTGCATAGACGCCACCTTTGGTTTTGCCTAGTTTACCTTATGGTTATATATTTCCCTATCTGCCATTTAGACAACTGAGGCTCAGCAAGGATAAGGTGTATAAAATTAATTTTGTCCCAAACCTGGATCCAAACTTGATGTATCAGATTCTTAGAGTCCGAAGCTGTTCATAGCCACAGGGCGGAGGGTTGTGGGAAGAGTTTTGTATGTAAAACAAAATGGTTGGTTGGTGTGCATGAAAAATCCCACCCAGTGGATGAAACTGTGCTGGTCTGGCCTCCCTTTATACACAACCATTCTAAGACCCTCTAGGGAGGAATTTCTCAATGCAGTGTGTATACAGATCACCAGGACATCTTATAAAAATGCAGGCTTGGTTTCCGTGGGTCTGGGGAGAGCCCAGGACTTTCCATTTCTGACTAAGTAATCCTGTGAGTAGTAAGCACCTAAGTCAGTTTCTCAACCTGTACACTGTTCAGATTTTGAACCATATAGTTCTTTGTTGTGTAGATGCTTAGTGGCATCTCTGGCCTCTTCCCACTAGATGTCAGCAGCATCACCTCTCTTGTGACGACCAAAGATGTCTCCTGATAACTACCAAATGTTCCCTGGGTGTGAGGGGTGAGGGCAGAGGGGTGAAATCTACTCCTGCTAAGAAGCCCAAGCCTAAGCCAGTGGCTCTCAAACTTATTTGCACGTTGCAATCACCTGGGAAGATTCCAGAGTTCTGGGGTTTGTGTCCTACAGAGAAGATTGTGAGTTACATGGCCTGGAGAGCAGCCAGGGCTCGGAATATTTGAAGGGTTCTTCAGGTGATTCCAGTGTGCAGACAAGTCTGGCAACTTTTGGTGGAAGCTCAAACTCTGGGCCAATCAGCTTTTGCTCTCCTGCAGTTTTGTGGAAGCTGCTGAGCCCGACGCTCAGGGCTGTCCAGGCTGGTTGACCACCTGGATCTGAGAAAGGAAGGGAGCTTCCCAGACGTCACTCATTGCACAGGGAGGACAGTTATGAGAGGGCTCGAATCCTCCAGGAAGGAAGGGCAGGAGCAATCTCGGCAGAGCTGGAATATATTTAATTCCCATCCATCATGCTGTCCAGGGCTGCTTTGAATGCAGAAGCAGAGTTTGTTTTCATCTCTGAGAAGGCCATTTTGAGTTGGTGATCTCCCATGGGAAGGCTGTTGGCATTGTTTGGTTCTCTTCTCTACCTCCTCCAGATCCTTCAAGCCCTTCACTGGGTCGTCCTTTCTTTCCTTTGCACATAGAAGCCAGGATCATAGTCTGCTCTTTGAAGGCTGGGCCAGTTGGGTTCTTGGAGGTGTTCGATAGGTAGGATCTCACCTAGTGGACACTGCAGAGAACCTCCATTCTTAGCAGCCAGCTGAGCACGTGCATGTGATGGCATGTGTGCACATGCCCATGAATGTGCCCTGGTTGTGCAGGCTATTCCAGTCCAAAGCCAAGCATGATATGCTGTCTTCTGGGGCGTGCTGTGAATATGGAAGAAAGAAGCCCACACTTGCTTCTTCGGATAGGAAACACTCAGTAAGGACTCACCCTTGTCCAGTGAGTTTCTGCCTGTAGAGAAATTAGCAGCAGCACACAGGTCATGGTTGTCACTCCCCGTTGCCTGTGCATTCTCGCATTTGTTTGCCTAGGAGAGAGGAGGCTGAAGCGCAGTGGCCGGGTCCATCCGATGCAAGAAGAATGCGCACTCAGCAGAAAACATCCCCTCCTGGGTGGCAGCCTGGGACGGTCATGCTGACTCTTAGTGCCTGTCTCAGTGTCCCTAATCAATTCAAAATGTTTGCAGCAATTTCTGTTGAATAAAAAATATTACAGTGTGTCCTCATCCATCTTACTCAAGGCAGCCATGACAGCACAGCTAAAAAGACACTTATGAAAGAGGTCTTCTTGAGCCGCTGCAGGAAGCGGCAAGGACAATGAGAGAAGTACGTTGGTGGGGGGGGGGGGGGTGTGTGCACGACAATGTGCTGTTTACTGTAATGTATTTTAAGTCAAACATCTTCTGTATATTTTGATCACACTTGTAAAGATCCCTTGCTCAGCAGGAGGATGTGGGTGGAAATTCGCTGGAGTCTAGAATGTGGTGCGTCAGGAGCACCTGGCTGATTGGGGACCTAGAATGATGCGGGGTGGTTAAGGTCTCCCTGGCCACCACCGCGCCAGGCCCCTGGAGTCTGTTTTACAAAGGGGTTCTGACCGGGTGTCGATGTGTCTTGGCACGTCCCATCACTGCAACAGATAGATTTTCTATCCCAGAGCATGACAGCTCTTCTTGAGCGTAACTGACACTGGGCCCATGATGAAAAAGGATGATTTCCACAGTTTTCCCAGCACGTAGAAGATGAGCTGGTATCCCGTGCAATAAAGCTCAGAAAGGCCATAATACCCCAGGTTCAGCCTCATTGTTCTTCCATCTCATCTAAGCAAGTGCAGATCAGCTGCTCTTGGGCGTTTATCAGGATGTGATATGGAAGTGAAAATGCAGTAGCTGTAATTTACCACCTTATCTATTAGTAGATAAATGAATACTGATGATTATTCTCCAAAAGGAAGGTCAATTTCTTTGTCAAGGGTTCTATTTTTAGCCTGGAGACTAAAAATATAACACTCTACAATTGCTATCATTTCTTCCTAATCTAGCATGATCAGAGAAGAGAAACCAAACTCAAAAGGACATTTGAAAGATGTTTCATTCAAGGACCCCAGAGCTTGCAGTCAGTTGGCAGTCTTTGTTTATGGGATAAGCACAACGGTCAACAGTGAATTCTGATCTGGATTAAAATAAATACCATATCCTGAGCAAAGTTCGTATTGACAAACAGCTCAGGTACTCCAGGTGGCCTTCTGGGACTCATGCTTAGTCCTTTCCTCAACCTCAGGTTGGTCCCATAGATGTGCAGATGGCTGGGCAGTGTATAAGACCTCACTCACACCAGCCTCTGACCCCTGAGACCCCACCTCACAGGGTCAGCCAAGACCCCCATGAGGCAAGCTTGAAAGCAGGGAGAGGAAAAAAGCCCGGGCACTGCAGGGGCTGGATGCCCATGTGGAGCAGAACAGTCTGCACTTGCAGCGGTGAATGTCTATCGGTAAGCTGTTTTCCTAAAGAGCAGCCTTCCTTTTCTCTCACTTCTACCCGTTCCCCTCCTCTGTGCAAACTCTATAGTTTAATAAACCATTCTAAGAGCACAGGAACATTGCCACAGTAAAAAGAGACTGAGCTGTGTGCTTAATGTACAGATCCAGAATCTTGGTTTTGTAGGACGTAAGGCTTCCTGAGCTCCACAGCTGTTGGCAGAGATGACCAGGCATTTGTTTCATTTAATTGTGCAAGTCAGATTCTTACTGCCCACTGACAGCCCATTAAAGGAAGCTGTACCTGCATTATCAACGGAGACAGAAGGAAAAGGCCAGGACTCCATGCCTGCGCAGCCAGGTGGATAGGCTGGGCTCTTTGCAGAAGCTGACCACAGGCTAGCAAGGAAGAGAGGGCTCATGGGCTAGCAAGGGCAGTGCTAACCCATGAGCACCCAGATCATCCTGGCACGCATCTATACTGTCCTTAATGGCAGGCAAACTAGCGAAGCTTCATTTGTGTTTACTGCAGCTTCTCATCACTTGCCTTACCACCTGGGCCTGACCTTCTGGCGCACTAGCGGGGCACTTGATTTTCTCCAGAGCACAGGTCCTGCCCGGAACTCTGTACGCGAAGAATCCTAGATCATGTGCTCTTCATGAATATCTAATGCCTGATGATCTGAGGTAGAGCTGAGGTGGTGATGCTGGCACTGTCTCCCCTCTCCATTCCACAAAACCAGTTCCGAGTGCCCAAAGGTTGGGGATTTCTGCTGCAGGGGATGCCAAATAGCAGCTATCCCACCTGTCTTAGTCTTTCTTTCTTTCTTTTTGCTGGGATGTAATACCCGACACCTACAACTTATAAGAGGAAAGATTTATTTTAGTTCACACTTTTAGGAGGTCCCAGTTCATTCATGAGTGACTGGCAATGGTGAGAAGGGTCTTGTGGAGAGCAGCTGCTCATGCCATTGAGATAGAAAGAATCAGGGCCCAGGGGCGAAGTCGAGGCAAGAGTACATCCTTCCAGTTCACACCCTTCGGGATCCGTTGCTACACCTTCTGTAGTCCACCACACTTTCGGTCATTTGCCTTCCCAATTACGTCCCAGCTCCTTGAGGGACATTCCAGATCCAAACCCCTTACCTTCCACTACCTCCCAGCAGTAGCAGAACGCTGGCAAGTCCATTTTCCAAGTCACAAACAGGTCAAATTATAGAGTAAGTTACTTTTGAAAACTTCACTGAAGAGCTTGAATGCCACAGCCAGTCTGTGCAATTTTAATGCTACTACTCTGTCTTCCTGAGGTTTTTGCTTGGTGTTCACCATGTGTCAGATTATGTATTCAGTCCAGATGTGTGAAGAGGATGAGACCCAGCCGTGGCCACGGGTTTCTGGTCTAGAGAACAACAGCTTGAAAATTCACAGTGGCATGGTACTGTGACAGCTGGGCCAGGGAGAGCGGGCTTTGAAAGATGTCTGCCAGGTGGCCACATTTGCTGTGGGAAAGGCAGTTATGGCTTCAGACCAAATTCCATGGGTACTAGTTTTGGTGGCACATTTGTGGTCTCAGCACTTGGAAGGCTGAGGTGGGAAGGTTGAAAGTTACAATCTCATCCCACTAACTTGGTGAGATCCTATCTCAAAGTAGAAAAAAACAAAAATTTAAAGAAGCGATGGCGATGTTTCCCACTGGTGAAGCACTCAGTGCCCAGTTACCCTTCCTCCCCACAGGCAAGGTCACAAAGGCTTGGAGCTGGACTAGAACTGTGTAGATGTGTGCAAGTAGAGAATAACAAGAGGCCAACCTGACATCTTCTCAGCGCTTTTCTTTCTGCTGTGACTGCTCTTCCCAGTGGGACTCCCAAAAGCCTCCAAGCACCTCACCTGGGCATCATTGGTCCCCCGCATCACTGATGCTGTAGCGAAGGCCCAGGGCACAGGTGACTTGCAATGTGAGGTCTCTCTCCTAACAGAAGAGCATCTTCGTTACTGTCTGATTGCTGTGACACAATACCTGAGATCCTCAACTTGAGAGGGAAAGCTTATTTTTAGCTCAGTCTCCAGAGGTCCCAGTCCACTGATGGGCGGTCAGTAGTGGGGGGAGGGTCTGGCAGAAAACAGCTGCTCATGGCACCATGAGGAAGGAATCAGTCTTGGGGAAAAGCCTGGGCTAGCGTCTGTCCATTCAGGCCTTCAGTGATCTGCCCGCACCCCCCAGGCCCACCCCCAGCAGCATGTGAAATCTAAGGATAGCCCACAACATCCTAATATATAAGGCTGCCGGGGGCCACGCAGATCCACACTGCGAGGGCGACACCCAGGAGTGATCCACCGGCCGAGTCTGGCAGGAGGGGGAGCACGTCAGGCGGGACAGCTGCTCAGGGAAGGCGCTGAGCCTCACTTCTGCCCTCAGCAGCTCATTGATTGCCAACCCTAGCTCATGGGCCGGCACTGTGAGAGGGAAGTAAGCTCAAGTCCAACACAGAAGAACATTGTCTTAACAACAAGGACGCCGTGAGGAAGAATCTGGTTACTTCCCTGAGGAAGATGGCAGTGTGACCTGTCTGCCCCTGTCCCCCATCACTTTCTTTTTCATCCTGGTTGTCCCTCTTGCTCTGCTTGTCACCCTCCCTGCCCTTCCAGGTGAATTCATCTGTGCTTCTCAGAGGCCTGGTACAGTGTCTGACACCTGGAATACCTGGAATGTTTCTTTCCTTTTTCCCTCCCCTTCCCCCCTCCCCTCCCCTCCCCTCCCCTCCCTTTTCTTGTGGTTCTGGGGTTTGAGACGGGTCCTTTATACTGAGCTACACCCCCAGACTAATTGTATTTTTAATTTTTAGATTTATTTTGAGGCAGAGGGCTTGCTAAATCATTAAAGCTTCCCAGGCTGGGCTGGAACTTTTGGTCCTTCTGCCTCGGTCTCCCACAGTGCTGGGATTGCAAGCCTGTGTCACTGGGCCTGGCTTGGGTTTGTAGCATGTCTAAACAAATGTACTTTGTGAGTGCCCTTATTTTTTTTTTTCCTCACATGTGAGAAAAAGTGGAACCTTGGTGACCTAGAACTGCTGCTGTAACCATGTCCTGTTTGGGGACAAGGTAAATCAGCCACCCCTTTCTGTTTGCCGTTCCTTCAGCTGTTGGAGGAAGTGATCCCACCTGGCTCTTCTGTAAGCGAGTAGAAAACCTCTGTCCTCATATGGCCTTGAACTGAGGCTCAAAATCTAAGCCATACTATCATTCCATGTGTGAATGCCTTGAAGTCCAAAAGCCTTCAAGTGACTTAAGGTCAGTTCTTTCAAAATCAAATGACTTTCCTCAGTAGAAGTTGTCCTCTTACAGGGTTCTCCAGTTCAGAGGGATCCCCGCCACGTGCCTCCAGAGGCACCCTCAGTACACCCCCTTCCCTCTCGTCCCCCTGCGCATCACCAGGTTCCCTCCTCTCACTTGTGAAGGTGCTTGAGTCCTCAGTCCTCACGGGGCAGCCGGCTTCTGGCCTTGCAGTCCTTTCTCTTACATGGTCCTCCATGTTTCCTCCTCCATATTTCAGCTAAGTATTTTTTCCTCTCTCTTTTTTTTTACTCAGCTAATACCTTCTGAATATTTATGGCATCCTTGTTATTAAAATTAAAATACTGGACACAAGCTGGTGAGTGGGATGTAAATTCCCTATATATGAAACATAGCATATGTGTATAGTTACTAGAGACAAAAATATAAATTGAAGCGCTATGAAGAAAATAAAAGTTGGGTGTTAACAGTTTGGAAGGTCCCCCAAAAGCTTCATGTATTTGGAGGTTGTGGATTATCTGTGGATTTCATGTGCTGTTAGGAGATGAGATCTGATCAGGAGGCGCGGATCACTGGGTGTGATACTTCCGCCTCAGCTTCCCCCTAACCCCTGATCCTTCCTCTTTTGATACTGTGAGCAGCTGTTCTTTGGCCATGCTTCGACCATCAGCTGTTCTTTGGCCATGCTTCCACCATCAGCTGCTCATGAGTGGAATGAAGCTTCCCCAATGTGAGCTAAAATAGACATTTCCTCCCTTCTGTTGAGAGTGTCAAGAAGTGTGTCCCCACAGTGAGAGAGCGACTAAGATGCCAGGGCTAGATTGTGACAGTGGTGCCTTCTCATGGAGAATGTTTAAGTCAAGTCTCCTTCCCTCTCTACTTCCCTCTCTCCCTCCCTCCTTCCCTCTGCCCCTCTCTGTCTCTCTCTCTCTCTCCCATGCTCCCCCTCCTCCTCTCCCTTTGCTTTACTCTCGTGTCCTGGAGGTTGATCCCAGAACTTTCACACTTTGCTGCATGCCCAGCCCTTTCTATTTTTTTGTCTAGAGACAGAGTCTTGCGAAGTCTCTCAGTTGCTCAGACTGAGCTGGAATTTGACATCCTCCTACCCTGTCTCTTTCCTCACATCGTTCTGTTCTAGTTCTCTGCTGCTGTGTTTCCTGATTGAGTGATTTGATTGATTTTTCCCAGGGTACGCCCAAGTCATGCTCTGAGAGAGAAGAAAATTGTTGCCTCCTTCTGTTGTTAGCCCTAGCGACTGGAACTCGCGGTGGGTAAGCATTAATGTCTGTGAAGCGAGGCAGGGCATCTTGTGTTTGTGAGCAGGGGAGTGCCAGATGAGCATGGGGCTTAAGGGGGATGACAGCTCAATGCAATGCGCAGGGGTCAGGGCAGCCGAGATGCAGAAACCGTAGCACAAGGCAGTCAGAGGAGAGGGTAGTCCATGGAGTCCATGGTGTTTTGTTACTTACTGCTTTTGCTGATGAGAGCCAACTGGGGGGCTGGGGTCCCCTTTCCCATGTGTTTTCCCAGGTCCTCAGGGGACTCTGAGAATGACAAGGCCAGACAAGTTATGCTTGTGCTATAGAAGGCCAGCCACACACGTCTTAAATTTCCTGATGGTTACAGTAAGAAACTAGAAATAAAAAAGGTGTATTGTATTTGATAGTTTGTTATATTGAACTCACTATATCCAAAATGTTACTTCAGCATATCACAAATATAAAAATGATGAAAAAGAAAGTATACATTCTTTATAAAAATTACTCGGTGTGTGGCTTATATTTACAGCACATTGGAATTTGGACCTGCCATATCGTAAGTGCTCCATGGCCATGTGGCTGGAGTCCTAGACGGAGCAGAAGCATAGGTCAGCTGGGGTCTGGCACCTGACAGCTGATTCTGGGTACAGCCGGAGGCCTATTGGATTCTGAAGTCCAAGGCAGGCCAGTGTGTACTGGGAATGGCGCTTTTGTCTTGTTTTGATTAATATTTGTATTCTTCCAAATCTGCTTTCTCTTGGCTCTGGCTTCATTTTTTTAACTGTTTATTAGTAACCAAGAATTCCCAGGCTAGATCAAAGCTGTCTTGCTAACCAGTTTCTTTACCTCTGTGAAAGGGACACAGGATCTGAATTTTAGCCAGTGGGTGTCACTGTTTACTCAGGAGGGTCTTCAGAGGAGACAGTATAGTTTGGGGACAAATGCAAAAAACAGCACTTCATGTCCCCGCTTCCCCTAGATCAGATATTCCTTCTAGTTGTGGAGCGGGGACATATCTCACTAGGATCACAGAGGTGATGTCCATTTCATAAGAGCTATCATCAAAAATTATAAGAGAATAGCAACAAGTATGAATTGCAGTAAAAAAAGATTCCTGAATTGTCCTTTTAAGAAGAGAGATGGGAACGTAGCTCAGTGATAGAGCGCTTACGTAGGAGGCATGACGCTGCAGATCCCAACTCCCGTGTTCAAAAGGAGGAGGAGGAGTGAACATTTACTTTGAAGAAGATTTCATACAAATATTTCAGTCTCTAACTTCATGAGAACATCTGGGCTGGATTTAACACCCATCAAAGCCACAGCTGGGATGACCTTCAGGTGCTTCTTGTGATTGGCTAAGTCTTCTTCCTTTTCCCTGGCCCCGTCAGTCCTCACTCCTCCTTACACCAACTCACTTCATCTGCACAGGCTGCTTCTTCTGGCTTTTGCAGTTTTGATCTCTGGATTTTGGAGTAAAGCACATACATAAGTGTTCACTGCTTTGGGGGTGTCTGAAGGATGGGGTGGTTTGGAAGCAAAGTCAACGGGAGAGCTGTCTGGTAAGATGTTTCAACTTCAGGTTGTGGCCAAAGTACCCTTGACTTGAAGTAGGGTTAGGCAGCTTGTGTCCTGAGCCTGTGTCAAGAGTTACAGATGTCCCTGGTGGTGAGAGCTCTCCCAGGCAGGAAAGTTATGGATGTAGACAGAGAATGGATCGGATGGAGGATTTTTGATACCGCATTTGCAGGTGGGTTGAGGATCAGTCCCATGATTGTCTCCTGACTTTGCCTCCTGTGAGCAGCCTAGGCTCCTCCTCCTCCTTTGTCTAAGGTGGTAAGCTTCAGAGTTGAGTGGTGGGTGTGTTAACTGTGTGCTGGGGTCATTCCTAGAATCCCTACTTCAGTGATCCAGGGCAGAGATTGAGAATTCACATTTCTAAGAAACCCTGGGGGACTCTGGTACAGCTGGCCCTGTGACTACATTTTGAGGACTTGGTCTGTGGTTTCAAGGCCAGAGTGAGATTGTTTCAAAGGTCAGGATGGGTGTGTGATGACATGTTGAAGACAAGGGTCTTGAATTCTGTTCTGGAGTAAGCACTGAGTTCTGGAGCAAAGCATCACCAGAGGGCGAAAAGAGTAAGTTAAGAATAAGGTAGTGGACAAGTGGTGTTCAGAGAAGCTTCCTGCTTTTCTTCCTTGAGGCGTAGGACAGAGGATATGATCAAAATATATGGTGAATGTTTCATTTTGAAAAAATTACAGTAAAAAAGCATTGCCATGAACCCCTCTCAAAATCCTTTCCTTCAAATACAGTCATCTCATCATGCTACTTTCTGAGGCAGCTCCAGAAGTCCTCTTCTGTAAGTGTCTTTTTTTGTGACTGACTTGAGGTTCTGAGTCTTTTCAAAATGTTTATGGCAATTTATGTGATGGTGTGCCTTCATTTACCTTAGTCACTGGATGAAACTCCTCCTCAAAGTCTAAATGACCATGAAAAGTCAATGTTTTGAGTTGATTCTGGGCATTGAGATAGCCATGACAGTACAACTAAAATTTCAGAGCTTCTTCAGAAAGTGGCAAGAATGATGCAATAAGTGCGCTCAAAGCGAGGAGCAGTGTTTTGAGGTGGATTGGTGGCAATATGTCTTTTACAGTTGTACTCTTAAAAATCAAAATAGTTCAGTTTTTGCTCACACCTCACACTTGTCAAGAAAGTAGAAAAAATGTCCTCTAACTCTGGGGCAGGTTACCTGGCAGTGGATGAAATGACCTTTATCTTAAAGGAAAGACAAGATATCAACCTCAGGCTGGCCCTCTGCTTCCTAGGGCAGCACTGTGCAGAAGGTGAGAGGAGCTTTAGTGCAGGTTGAGTTGACCTTTAATGGGCACCTACTGTCTGACAAGAATGAAGTCATACTTCTATCTGCAATGTCTCATTCAACCCCCAAATCATTTCAAGGCTTATATGTCACATGCAGTTGCATCTTGTAGTTGCGGGAATGACCTGAGCTCAGTGACTTCTCTTAATCCACACATTGAGTGGACAATGGGTGGGATTTGGCCGGGCTCATCCAGTGCTGTACTGGATCTCTTAGCCACTCCTCTCAATCAAAGAGGGGTTTGAATTATAGGAAGATCACTGGGAAACCATGGGAAAGGAGGAGTTATTTTGGTTCTTGTCTTAGCTCCTGCTGCAAAATGGAAACAAGAATGCCATTCCCTGGGTTGTTATAAGATGTGAAGTCTGTGTGCCTTCTGGTATATCCTTGTCTCAGTGAGTGGGGGCCACACCTTGTCCCTTCCGTTGTTTGTCTCTTCTGTGTCTGCCCTCCACCACAAAGCGTTCATTTGTTGGCCATCCCTTGAATGCCTATTTTGTGCAGCATGGACTAGTCAGACGTGGTTCCTGCAGTGTGATTACAGGAAGATGCTACAGATAGATCACCCAGCTCTACACCTCCAGGTGCAAGTCACCTGGCCCCTAAGACTCAAGATGCCTCTTCAGTTGTGACTCTTCAGGTGCCTGTGTCCTCTGTTGCTTGCCATCCTTGTGTTCTCTAGTGCCAGTAGCCTGTCTGTGCCCCACCTCTGTCTCTTTTAAGTATTAAAGTTCTTGTTATGGCTTAGATCTACACTGTCCCCCCAAATCTCATGTATTTCTAAGTTGATTGAATCAAAGAAGTATTGTGCTTATCATTGGATTCTTTCATTGACATATTTCATGAACTGTTAGGAGATGGGGCCTTGGTGGGATCTTGGGCCACTGGGGATGTAATTTACAAGGTTATTTCTCATCCTCTGGCTGCTCCCTTCTCCCTCTGGTGCCTGGTTGCCATGTGGTGAATAGTCTTCCTCCACCAGAGCCAGGGGCCTTTCTCCCATGCTGTTCTATCTGTGCTATTCATTGCTATTGAGCCAGCTGATCATGCATGGACTGAGACCTCTGAAACCATAAGTTAAAACAAAGCTCTCGTTTAAGTGGTGGGTGTTTGGTATTGTGTCCCAGTGATAGGAAAATGACTAAGACAATGCTTTTTCAAGCAGGATCCAGGTCCTAGGCATTTTACCAGAAGAACTTCTTGTATCCTCTTTACTCTGGTCTCATTTGAGCCATCACAGCTCACTTAGACTCTGCCCCATGCAGGGTCGCCTTCTCTGTCAGTTTTGGTTGTTCCAATACAGTCTTTATGTGCAGGCTGCCAGATTGAGATTCCTGAGTACACCTGTGAACCTGTGGCCTCCTGCTCCAGTTCTGGATGGCGATTCTCTGTACCTTTCAGGCTCAGGCCCCCCGCCTCCAGGATGCCCAGGCTCCAGGATGTGCTCTCTGGTGTCATCTTCTTCTCAGTTTCCAGAAAGTTCAACTCCCTGAGTCCTGTCCGCTCTCTCTACTGGCTCATGCCTCCTTGCCCTTGCTGGGAACCCTGTTCATTCTAGAAATGACCCGCCTGCCTTTCCTGTGGCAAGCTCCTGCTTATCCTCTTTCTCCTAGATCCAGAGCTTGCTGTGGCATGAAGTGTTCTCCTCTTCCCAGTTTGGGTCAAGTCCACCTTCCGTGGTCCACATGGCTTTATTGACAGCCAGGGCAGGGTGACTAACAGCTTCCAGTGTGGAGAAGGGTCAGACAGGCTGCATATGGCTGTTGGAGGCCTCGTGGATGTGGGAAGGTCTCCAGCTGCCCTGTCCTGTACTGGAGTGCACACAGCTCAGCAGGAAGCGCCTCCGAGTGGCCTTTCAGGCTACAGGGCTCAGAAGTTTAAATAGCTGCAGAAGAAGTCGGCATCGTATTTCAAGACCTTTTTCTCTGACATTTCTTTCCTGAAATGCCACTTCTACCCAGCGATGTGGAGACACATGTCTGAGGGGGCTTGACCTATTCAAGGCCTGCTGATCAATCAGAGAGGCGTGAGCCGACCTGATTCCCAGCTGGAGGCCTCTGGACAGACAGCAGCAGATGTTGCAGCGCCGGGAGCCTGGAGCCATGTGCTCCTTCTGCCTGCTGGCTGGCCTTTCCTGCCCACGGCTTTCTCTGCTGTGCAGTGATAAGCTGTTGCATAAGCTAAGCCCTCAGTTTCCTAAGTGTCTCCCTCCAGCACCTTCTTCCCTGCCAGGCTCCAGACCTGTCTCTTTAGCCAGACCCAGTGTCACAGGTCTATAATCCTAGCACTGTGGGAGGCTGAATCAGGAGGATCACAAACTTGAGCTCGGCTTGGGCAACATAGCGACTTAGTGAGACCTTGTGTCAAAATCAAAACCAAAAAAAAAAAAAAAAAAAAAAAAGCAGGGATACAGCTCAGTTCAAACAAAACAAAACGGCAAGATGCAAAAAAATTCTGTCTCTTTGTGCTCTTTGTGAGTCAGTGTAGACTCTGGTCTCAGCACTAGTAAAAAGCTATGATGAGGAGTCCCCAGCAGGGGCTCTGAGAGGGAGCTGAGGGGTTTCTAAGTTTTAGAGGCATGGGAGATATTGGCATTTTTGTCTGGGGTGGAAAAACGAACCCATAGATTCCTTGCAGGGAGCCAGGGAAGGGCACGAGAAGCAGCAGTCTATTTCTATAAAGGGCAGTTATTCCCTCTGAAAGCATCTCCCTGCCGGCTTGTGTCACACTAACACATGTAAAGAGGATGTTTATGGTAGAGTGGGTCAGCCCCCAGCCTCCCCGTCCCTCCTCTCACTTCATGTGAGTTTTTCTAGCTCTGCAAGATAGAAAGGAAGGATAGGAAATACACTCTGTCCTTAACCGAAGAAGAAACCGAGGTGCACCGGGGTCAGGGTCATTGTGAGATAATCACCTTTTATATCTGCCGAATGTTTTACAATAAATATAAAATTGAAAAAGGCTGGGATGTACTTCCGTGCGAAGACTGAGTTCAAACTCCACTCCAGTACTGAAAACAAAACAAAACAAAGCAAAAACAAACAATCCCCCAAAATATCTCCAAACAAAAACCCCAAATAGCAATAAAAATAACATTGGTAAAGCATTTGTGTGTCAGTGGCTGCATTTGATTCTTACGGCGAGACTGAACCGTAAGTACAAGATGGGTGACTAATGACCCCTTCCAAAGCCATCCTTATGTGGTTGTGTATGCCTGGCTCTATTCTGTGTGATATTGCAATTCTGGACAATAACCCTCATGTAGGCGTCCTTCTGTCCAGCTCCTTCTGGACTTATCTGAGTCTCTGACAAGTGAAATAAGCTTTATCTGTGACTTGTAGGTCCTTATGGTTTGGATCTGGAATGTTTCCCAAAAGCCCAATGTTTGCTAAATGATTGATTTAGAGGTGTAATTGATTGATTTCCCATGCTGGTAAGTAGTGGGGTCTGGCTGGAGGAGGCGGATCGCGGGACATGACATGGAGGGGTAAATAGTAGCTCTGCCCTTCCTCACTTTTTGGCTTCTTGTCTCACCATACTGTGCACAGCCGCTTTCTTCTGGGCTTTCTCTGAGCCGCTTCACCATTACCCATTGCTCATGAGCTAAAACAGACCTCTCCTCCTTTAAGCTGGGGGTGTTGGGCATTGTGTCCCAGCAGTGAAAAAGTTACTGAGACACAGGGTCAATGTCGAAAGTGAGGCAGGAGCTCAGATTCTCAGGTCGACAGCAGGAATCATTCTCTGCTGCTGGTCCAAAGCCATGTGTTCAAGCCCCCTTTGGGATGTGTGCTCAGTCTTTGTCCATGAGTTGAACTTTCAGGTATTGCAGAAGGAGAGGCAGGTTGACGGCCTCGGGCAGGAGACTTTGTGTCCAATCTCACAGGTGGCAATCCAGGCTCACTCCCAATATAGCAGTAGAATGTCGCTGCTGAGCAAATCAGTCTGTCCTGGAGAATACGCTGGCTTCCGCACAGAGTTTGTCTGGTTCTCTGATTAGTTTCCTGAGATGAACAGTTCGTTAGCACATAAGCCAATTGGGTTATACCGACAGCCTCCTCTTTAACTTGGGGCTCCCGATTTCCTGCTGAGACCTGGAGCAGTACCCTAAATTCATAAATGGAGACTTTTAAGATGAAGAGAAGCTAACCGATTTGCTCCAGCCATAAAGCCTGTTAAGTCCCTTAAGTTGCATAGCAGGGATTTCAGTCTGAGCCTGGCTGACCCCAAAGTCCTCTCAGTTTATCTACTTTAGCATATCATAAAGAAGGCGAAGGACCCAAGGACATACTGTATTAGTGCTGTCAAGTAAATTAGCAAAGAGCTCCTCTCTGTGCAAAAGAGATTCGAGGAAGGCACAATTCTAGGCACACTCTTGGGGTGAAGGATGGCTGGTGGGAATCCGGCAAAGGTGATTGACCTCTAGATCTAGAACAGAGGGTGTCGGGGGGCTGCAATTCGGCCCCAACTGCCGCTGTAGCAGGTGACTTTGTGACAACCTGTTGCCGGGGGAGGGGCTTCCTTCTGGAGGGTCATTCTGTGGTACTGGCAATATTTGGAAGGTTGTCCTCACATATACATGACTGGCGTGCTGGTACTAGAGTGTAAAACATGTGCTCTGGTGTCTTGAACTCTGGCTCTTCTCCTTCCAAGTCCTGTGGATAGGAATAAGACATCTGTGCTAGTCAGCTTCATGTCACTATAAAAAAATCCAAGAGGCAATTAATTCATGAAGATAAAAGGTTTCCTTTGGCTAATGCTATGGAGATTGCGGCCCAAGGTCTGGTGGCTCCACTACTTTGGCTCTTTGGCAAGAACTGTGCATTATGGTCAAGACATGTGACAGTGCAAACCAGTGACATTGTGAGTTGGATGCAAAGCTGAGGAAGAAGAGACCAGATCCCTGTGGTACCCTTGGGGCACAGTCCTCGTGGCCTAAAACCCACCCCCCC
>PVKB01004296.1:0-130032 GCA_004027205.1 Ctenodactylus gundi | reverse complement strand
GAGCAAGGCCATGCGGGAGGGCTGGAAGGCGGCAGTGTGATGGGGCGATAACCATGGTGGAGGAATCCCATTCTGTTCTGGGGACCGATCTCCGGGGAATCAAGCTCCCCGCTTTACCAGAGGTGGGATCCTGAGTGAGTTCTAGGCTCCTTGGTCCCTGTGGGGGCCTGGTTCCAAGTGCTCATGGTGCCCAAGACTGTGCTGAAATACAGTCTGCATGTCACCTGTGCACGTTCCATAGACTATAAATCACCTGTAGGTGATTTAGGATCCCTAATACAATCTAAAGGCTATGTGAAGAGTTGTTAGACTATACTGTTTAAGGAATAAGGATGAGAAAAAAGCCCTTACATGTTCAAATTAAAAGTTTATTTTGAGTTCATGGCTTCTTGAGTCCGGAGTTGTTGAATTTAAGGATGTGGGAATCACAGATATGGATGACTGACCGTATTTAATCTTTTGGGGTTTTGGTTTCTACATCTGTAAAGTAAGAGCCTGATGGTTGTGGGGTTTACAAATAACATTTATAAAACATTTTGCAAGGTGTCTGGCAAACAGCAGCAATGACCAGTTGTAATGCAGCTATTATAATCTGGGGGTGAATATGGTAAGGGTGGTGGTATTAGCCAGTGTAACATGAGCTACTAGAATAATAAAATCCCTAAGTTTCAGTTGCATAAAACCATGGAAACCTGTTTCTTGCCCAGGCATCAATCCAGTGTGAGTGAGGAGGCCTGAGGTTGTTTTTTGCCGTATGTTGACTCAGACTCTTGCGTGCCCTGGGATCCCAGTGTCCAAAGCCAGCATAAAAGACATGGAGAAGTTGCCCCACTGCGTGAAAGTCCAGGCCTGGATATGACCTGTGGCACTTCTGCCCACATAGATAAGGGCTAGTTGAGTTGCCATCCCTGGAGATGAATCTGGCATGGGGAGGTGGCCAGGTGGGAAGCCGTAACTATGACTGGATGGGAGCCCCTCCCAGGAATAGCTGCATATGGCTGAAGGCAGCACACACCTTTTTCACGGGCCCTTAGCTGGCTCTGTGCCATTGGTGTCAGATGAGTGACAGTTTGATTTGAAACAGATGCTTTGGAGCTAAGTCTAGCCCAGCTGTTTCTCTGAATGGATGGGTGGGGTTGCTAATCAATTAAATATAGAGAGTCTGGCTGCTCAGCAGGTGCTATATGGCCCAAACACGTTGGCACTCCTTACAAGCTTGTGATATTCACAAGCTCCCAGGTCCCACCTCTTTCATATGGAGTCAGAACCTGCTTTTAAGATGTTCTGTGCAAATTCTGGTTTTGTGAGGGCTGGCTGGTTTCTGAGGTTCTGTGCTGCTTCTAACATCACTTCACATAACGCAGATGTTCCATACTACACACGGTGTAGCTGACATGCAGAAGGCACTGAATTCAGAAACTTAACTTCTCTGTTGATGAAACAAGGTCATTTTTTCCCCCAGTTGTCTCTGTGGATGTGGGCACGAGGCTCTCATTCTCTCCTCCTGTAGTCTTCTACCTTGCCAGGTGGGTGGCACTGGGGCCAGTAGGATCCCAAACTCTTGTTGGGTCTGAAGAGGAAAGAAGTCCAGAAATCACCATGGAATCCCTGTAGGTGCCTGTCTAGTGGTATCAGGCGGGCTCAGCAGAAGGAGACTCGTTCTGTGCAGATGTGTAGTGAGAGTCCACTTCCAGTGTGTGGGCGTCTCTGTCCAGCTGAGACTTACGTGCAGCTGTCTGCAGTGAAGAGCATTAGTTAATGAAGCCTGGGCCAGAGTCTCACAGGTTCCCCCTCCCTTCTCTCACCTTCCTTCCTCCCCTGACAGTTCATTCTTTTGGAAAAATTCATTAACCTACAGCAACACTTTTCAATGGTGACAACTTTAAGTAAAAGCAGACGGGTGTTTCTTACTTTTTTTACAGATAATTTTCTCAGCTCCCTGAGAATCACACACATTTGAGAAGAAAAAAAAATTGCCTTGATTCTATAACAGTGCCCCATGTGTAATGGCTGCCTGGAAGTGATTCCACCCGTGTTTCAAGCTGGTATGGAGGACTTCTCAGAAGCTACAGGGTGGAGGCGGGAGATGGACAGTGGGCACATGCGTCACATAATCTGCCTTATGCCCTGGAGTTGGCATGTGGAGCTCTTTAAACCTTCTAAACCACCTCCCAGAAAGGGAAAAGGAGCTGAGAGGCATCAAGTCTACTACTACACTGAGTGCTAGGCACCATCACATCGGCCACCTAATTAAATTTATCTGCAGCCCTGAGAACTAGACATGAATGTGTGTGGGGGTGAGGGTGTGTATCACCATTTTGTAGATACAGAAGGTGAGGTTTGGGGGAAGTTGGAGTAAATTGAGAGCCAAAGTTTAAGTCCAAGCCCCCACACGCTGGTGCTCATGTGTTCCCGTCTTTATTCCAACCAAGGAGCGCGCTTTGAGCAGGATGAGCGACTCTTGTACAGTTCCCAAGACTTGCATAATTTCTGCTTCAGCTGGGAGTTCAGAGTCTCAGCTTCCATAACTGTCAAACGGGGATAACAATAGCACTGCTTTCCTGAAAATAGGGCGAGGAATAATGAGACAAAAAAATAAAAGTTTCAGTCTAATTCCAGACACAAAATAAGTGTGTGATATATGACAGTTGTCACTAATAATGCACACATGGTTGAGTTGGGATGCTCTTGACTGGAGGTGTGTACGCCTTTCAATTCAGATCATGTGACTAGAGCAGGGTTACTGCAACGCTATAAAGAACGGCTGAAAGGGGAGCTCAGACATCGAGGCTCCCGTGTTCTCTCCCCAGAAACCAGATGTCACTCTCGTACCAACTTCTCATATTAAATCTGGCTTGTTCTACTCGAAACTTCTGTCCATTGTATGCTTTCCTTGCTTGATGCCTTACAAAACCACCTGAGGCTTGAGTTTGCATGACATGTCACCATGATGTGCTTAGGCTCTCTCTGGGGGCGGGGGATCACTGAGGTATGACATTGGGTACTATTTCTGGTTTCTTGCCTTTTCCTCTTTGAGAACATTCTACTCTGCCTCCTGGCCTCCGTGAACTAAGCATCTTTGCTCCACCACGCCCTCCCGGCATGATATTTCTGCTGTGGAGCCAGCTGACCATGGACTGAGTTTCCTGATACCATGAGCCATGAACGTTCTCCTTTAAGTTTTGATGTTGGGTATTCCTACCCTGTGACAGGAAAGCTGACTGATAATAGTGTTTAACCCTAAGTACTTGCCACGAACTATTCACAGCTTCTTGGGACTTAAGATTAATAAGAGAGCCTCTGATTAGCTGAAGATCATCCGTTGGCCACATCATTTTTAGCCTGGGGCTTGGTGGCTGTGCTGAAAGAGGATTTTCTGTCTTTTCTAGGGATCATCTTCCTATGAAAGGGCTAGGGATGAGACAGTTAATAAGGAATCTAGAACAAAGATACGTGTTATTTCTTTCCAAGTGCTCCCAAATCACCTGTTTTCTCTGTCCGTCAGCTTGTTCTTTAGTGGGGTACAGGTGGTTAATTGGCTTATTGAGATAAAAATCTGGGGTAATATCTGAGGTGACGGAAGCCGGTTCCCCAGAAATGATAAATGGTTATAAAGAAGCAGATATGTCTGGACCTGTTACTTGAAGGACTGCCCAGTGCTTTAAGCCTTAAGTAACTTCCTTGGGACTTTTGACTCTGTGTAATGTCTAGGCAGACCTTGATAGGTGCTTTTTCTCATCTGTCTGTCTCTTCTACCCTAGGTGTAATTGCTGCTATTTTTCATTAAAGTTGAATTTTCTTAGAGAAAATTACTTTTTCAACCTTTTGCTTTTTCCATTGCCTGAAAGTTATTGGAGAGACAGGATCTTGACTGTTTGTTTCAAGGTTGGATGGCAGAGCATCAAAAGAGTGGACATCTCAAGTTTGGGGTTAACTGTTTTTCTTCTTTAAGAGGAGAAGCCAATCATATGGCTTATCTTGCGTCTTAAACTGAGATTTTTATTTCCTTCCAAATTGACTAAAATATATCAACTTGGTTGAAGCAATTCAGATTTTCAGAATTCTTCTATTATAGGACATTTAATTCTCTCAAACTTTGAAAATTGTTTATTCTTTGATACAATGTCATACTTAAAGTCCTGGGAGTTGGAATTGGAACTTATGGAATTGAATCTTTGTATAATACACAAGCTCTGGGATTGAGCAAGCATTCTACCCTCCCTAGGTCTCTTGGTTCTTATTTGCAACACAAAGGTGATAATAGGCCCGTAGTTAAGTGAAAATATAAGCACAGTGTAGTGACAAAATGTGTGCATGCACAACCCTTCCTGGCATGCTGTAGGTTCTCAGACGCCATTGGCTACTATCCATGCTCTTACAAACATCGTTCAGTCAGATTCTGGGCAATTTGTTCTTCTGTTGAAAAATTGTTCACTGTCACACTCAGTTTCATTTCTGAATGGCTTTGGGTAAGATAAGATGCTATGCACGCTTTCTTCTTAACGCCATAAAAGGCATGATCCTGTTCCCAGTCACAACCTTCCTTTCGTCCTGTGTCACTGAGAACTAGAACTTTTTTTTTTTCAGATTTATAGACTCCATCCTTTTGGGCCCCATTCTGAGGGTTTGCTGCTTTGAGAAATTAAGAGGTAAGAAGGTTTCTCCTCCAATGTGGCTTTGATTGCTGTGTTTGAGTGCAGTCACGGCCGCCCTATTACACATAAGGCCAGGTGGCTTGGTCCTTTGTTCTCTCCCTTGTGGGCATTTCCTGTTTATTCTTCATTAACTTTCATTTAAGCAAAACCCACCCAAGAGCAGCAAACATCTAGTGAACATTTGCTATGAATCAGCCTCTGGGGTAAGTGTGTTTTTAGGCATTATCTCATTTAATTATCACCAGAGCATTGTGAGGCAGGAATTAGGATGATTCTCTTTTGCAAGAGCAGAAACAAGCTCAGAGAGATTAAGTATCTGGTTGACTTGGATGTTGGTTAAAACCAATCACTCATGTTCAGATCTGTTTCTTGTTCCCTCATGGAAGTGTGCGTGTCTTTCCTGCATACTTCCAATCCTTTGAGTAAAGATGTGGGTTTAAACTCTTATCACTCAAATAAATGAATACAGTCATTACTGCTCCATTCTACTTTCTGCCTTTTTATTCTTCTCTGCTTCTTTGTCTTCCTTTTCCCCTTTGCCCCTCCCTTCTCCTCCTCCATGTTTCTAGGTGGGAAGTGTGCCTTGGCAGAGATACACAAAGGAGGCAGAGCCATATTGAATCAAGCACATGACATTTCTTCCCTCCCTCTGCTCCCAATCTTACCTGACCTGAGATGGGCAGGTCCTCTGCCTCCTGTGCTACTGAGGAGGTGCTCGCCTAGTGTGCTTAGCACCGTTATCATTGCAGCAGGAAATGGAAGTCATGGGATCTAGGCAGGGTTATAGATGGTGTGGAAGCACCAAAGACTATGGAACTTGGAGCTGGAATTACAGTTTTCCGACTTTGGCCACCAGATTGTCACATGCACTGAAGAGGAATTTACCTGCTCTCTAGGTTTTAGCATTGGACCAAGAGTCTTCAAGAGAGGAGTGGGAATTCCAAGACGTCTGCCTTGAACCCTTGAGAGATGTCAAGGATTTGGTCATCCAAAGAGCTTTGCGTTTCGTAGGCCCGAACTTCGTGCTCCCTCTGTAGTCCTTGCGTGCTGGGGAGCACTTTCTGGAGTATCTTATTCTGGCTGTCAAACTCTACTTCCCTTTTTGTGATAAAACTAAGGTCCAGTCACAACTCTGGCATTGCCAAGTGTATGAAACTGGAAAAATTGCTTTGTTTATTGAGTCTTCATTTTTTTAAAAATCTATTATATGTCGAGAATGAAACATGGCAGAACTTACTTGGATGAGGAATTTTGAGAAACTCCTTTTTTGACATGGTTAAAATGTAGCTTTTCTTTTTGGTATTGCTAAGAAAATGTATATAAAGCACCTTTCTAACACTTTTCCCAATGCTCATCCCATATCAGGTGTGTGTGTGTGTGTGTGTGTGTGTGTGTGTGTGTATGCTTGTATGTATAATAGCTAGTGGCTGTAAGTTATTGCCTTTGGAGTGAGGCTCTGGAGTGGGGAGTTTCACAAGGCTTGAAAATGAAACAAAATTTTGTGGGGCAGAAGCTTTTAAGTTTGATATAGTCCCATTTGCTTATGTTTGCTTTTGGTGTCATATCCAAGAAATCACTGGCTAAACCAATGCAAAGAAAACCATCGACAGAGTGAAAGGAAGCCACATGATGGTAGAAGACATTTGCATATCATGTGTCTGATAAGGAGTTAATATATGCAAATTATATAAAGAATGAATTCCATAACTCAGTAGCAAAAAAAAAAAAAAAAACCAACAACAACAACAACAGCAAATAACCCAGTTTAAGAATGAATTAAGAACTTGAACATTTCTCCAAAGAAAATATACAAATGGCCAGCGTGTGAAAGGAAAGGTGTTTAGTTTCACTAGTCATCAGGGAAATGCAAATTAAAACCCCAGTGAGATGGCACCTTACACTTGCCAGAATAGCTATTACATAAAAAAATGTTGGTGAGGATGAGGAGACAAGGGAGCCATTGTACACAGTGGGTGGGGAATGGAAATTGCTACAGCCACTATGGGAAGCAGTAGGGAGCTTCCTCGAAAGATTAAATACAACTACCATATGTCCCAGCAGTCACACTCGTGGATACGTGTGTGAAGAACATGAGATGTGGAGCTCACGGGGAGATCTGCATCTCTAAGTTATTCCACCTTTATTCATACTATCCAGGAGATAGAAGTAAGCTACATGTCCACTGAGATGGAAATCATGCATATTATGTACAATGGGATGTTAAAGCTGGAGGAAATCCTTTCAGTTGCAACAACATGTGTAAGACCACTACGCCTTGTGAGGTAAGATGCAGAAGGACAAAGATGGCATCATTCTTATCACAGGACGGATCCGTAGCAGGTGGACCCATAGCAGCAGAGAGAAGCATGATGGCTGCCAGGGCTGGAGGAAAGAGAGAGATGGAGTGCTATTTCCCAATAAGTACAAATTTTACTTATGCAAGATGAATTAATTCTAGAAGCCTGCTGTGTGTTATGGTGCATAGCTAACAGTACTGTACTTACATTGTGCACTTAGAAATTTGTTAAGGAGGATAGTTTCAAAAATGTTTTACCACAATACAAAGAAGAAAAGCACTAAAATATTAATAATTTATATTTAAAACATTTAAATATCTCTTCATTGAAGTAGCAGCATTGAAGTGAAATAAGTCAGACAGAAGGTTAAATATCATGTAGTTTCTTTTATATGAAAAGCCTGAAATATAAACATTGAAAGAGCCGCCTGAAGGACAGATGGTAGGAATAGGGAGGTGAACTTTGTGGAGATGGGGAGGGTGTCCAGGAATGGGGGTGATTCCGAAGAGGGGCAGGGAAAGGGGAGTCAAAACGATTGAGATGCGGTATGTAGATGCACCAGTTCCCCAAGGTAAGAGTCGTCATTATGTATCACAAACGGATACTAATAAAAAAATTAAAAACAAAACACCCAGAACAGCAGCACTGAAGATGTAGCTCTTTAAAATGCTATTGGTTTAAGAAAATACTTTGCGTTCAACCCGCCTCGTGGTATTGATGAAGATGAGGACAAAATGAGAGAACGAATGGGTCAAAGCTTTGCACACAACGCACAGAAGCTTTGCACCGGCTGTGCCTTCGCTTGAGAAAATGTGCCACGTGAGACCAGCGTGCAGCGTCTGCCTCTTTGAGGGGACCAGAGGATCCATTCCATAGAGGAAGAATGGCAGGATCTGGAGAAGTGAATGAAGGGGAGGTCAAGGCCAGCTCCCGGGCGGCGGTCCTCCGCTGCTCTCCAAGGGCTACGTGGCCTGCGCAGGTGAGGGTGTGAAGAGCTCTCGGGTGGGCGCTGGGGCCTGGTAGGCTGGTGGCGGGGCCTAGGCATCCAATCTCCGTGCTCTTCTGTGGCTGACAGAGGTGCTTCCGGCTTTTTGTGAGAGAATACGAATGAGCTCCCTTAGTTCAGCTGCGCAGGAAGAGCCCTCTCCCTGCGATCAGTCCCCCGCTGACAGCAGGCAACCGAGATGTCTGAAGCAGGAGGGCTGCCAGCTCCTCTTCCTCTGCGCCTCCACGCGGCTGCCTTGCTAGCTGGGAACCAAGGAGATCGCTAAATTACCAGCCCGGCCACGCCCCGATGGGGAGAAGGCCCCTTGTCTCTTGTCATTATTTTTTTAAGCCCCTGACGCTATCATGCTTTGCAAGTACCCTTAGATTTCATCAAGTAAATTATTAATATCCAATTTGGGAAAGTCAGTGGCATGTAACTGCAGCACTGGCAAAGTAAATGGAGAGTTGAAGGCTATGAGCAGGGTATTAATTATTCTGGGCTGTAGTTAGAACGCAGGCAAGTGTTTCTGGGCTCCTTCTAGCTGCTTGCTGAGGCTGCGCTGGCTCTGATCAGGGAGATTCAAGCCCTTGGGCCGTCCTCCTGCTCCCTGTGGAGCAGCCCCCTTGCCCAAACAATATTCTTGCTTTGAATTAAAGAAATATATAATCTGTGTGCAAGCCATTAGGTGGATGGCATCTTAGAGAGCTGCGTCTTGACCTTCAGGCTGGTTGTGCTGAAGTAACCATTCTGGGCGCTCTCTGGACCCTGAAGGAAAAACGAGAACAGACAGAGTTGTGGGAATTAGAGATATGTGCCACTGTGCTGAGCTATTTTTTATGTAATGTTGGCAAATCCCACGTGAGACATGTACTTTAACCACTTAGCTCCACCCCGCATTTCAACAATTTCCATTCTCAATTCACACTGCCATTGCTGTTAAAAATGCTGTGAGTGTGGTATTATTTTGGTGGTATTGTGAGGAAAGTTCTCATCCTTCACAGTAAGGGTGAAGGCAAGCTTAGGGATAATGGGGATCCTGATACTCTTCTGAGTGCGTCGTGGCCTCCGGAAGTGGTATCCCGAGGACACTCGAGGGCTGGTGCTGGAGGTGAGGCTCCCCACCGCCCCTGGACAGGTCTAAACTGGGTGGGCCAAAGCTTCTTGCAAGAGACAGTGTTGCCGTCCAAAGGAAAGACTTGAGGGCTTGGGATGTGACAATGAGTTCTCATTTTAAAGAGAGCTTATTGGCTTTTTAGCCATGCCATCTGGGACTGCAAAGCCAGGTGCTGTTTAGCGAATAGTTGGCCAGCCAAGTAGATATGGATTTATAGGATTGCTTTATTGCAACACTATGATGGGTCTGTATATTTAGAAATACAAAAATAAAATAATACTTTTCTGGGTAAATAAGATATATACTCTTAAAGGAGGACCACAGCCTTAAATAGCATACACAAAACAACACGCATATTTGTGTAGCTGTAGATACATCTTACTTCTGTTACCAACTTCAAAAATGGGAAGTGGTGTTTTCTGACATACATTGCTGTAGGACCAGTCTTAGTCACTCTTTTGTTGCTGGAACAGAATACCCCAAACCCACAATTTAAGGGAAGAGGGTTTATTTTAGCTCACAGTTTCTGAAGGTCACAGTGCACACATGGAGCAGTGATGGAAGCACATGGCAGGAGGAAGAGCAGGATGTGAGCTGTTCATGGCAAGATGGACGTACAACTAAGTGAGGGAGACGGGAACCAGCATACATCCCTGCAGGTCGGCCCTACGCACCGCCTCTTCCAGCCAGACCCCCCTCCCAACGGCACACAGTAGCGATAGGTAATCCATGACATCCAAATACATGAGGCTTTTGGGGGACATTCCCGAACCAACCACAGTGAGACCAAAAATTTAATATGATTTTAAATCCTTTCTCTTTACACTTTCTGTTGGATCCCTCCATTTGCTATCACACTTCCTTGAATTTGTTCGTGTAGGTTAGGACTCTAAACTGATGTTATTAACACCTTTTTTTGGGTAATGATTAATAGTCACTTATATTCCCTATGCAGTCTAACCATTTTATATGTACTCATTATCCTCCAAGCAATGTTTATTTGTGACATTTATGTAAGCTTTGTGACCAAACTCCTGATCATTCTTTGAAAAATTTGCTTTATTGGTTTTACTGTTCTTGTATGCTATAACTTCCTTAGCATTATCCATTTTTTGATTCACCTTTGGCCTTGTGGAATGTGTCTGTTTTCAATAAATATGATATGTATGGCCAGAAGACTAGGAGCAGATTTGAGATTTTTTGTTTGTTTGTTTCTCTCATACGTGAATGAAACTCGTCAGGATCAGAGCTCTGAAGTCCCAATCTTTGCTCTAAAATTCACGTGGAATTAATTCCTTGTGGTAGAACTTAAGAGGTCATCATTCATTTTGCTTTTTTGTTTCTTTGCAGTCACATATTTAATTTTCTAAGATACTCACTATTTATTTCTTTATCCTTGAAATAAAACCCGAACCGACCCTGAATAAAAAATTCCCAGGGTTGTCGGGTGTGGTCATCATTTTAATATTTTTCACTCTGAGGTCCCTTTGCTTACTGGAGTCAAGTCAGCATAAAGAAGGCAGAGAGTTAGGGTTTTCCCACGTGGAATCAAGCAGGGGTGAGAAGAGTGGACAGGTGGGTTATGCAGGTGTTCCACCAGAATGGAGAACCACGGAATCCAAGTTGAACTGAGCAGAGCGTGAAGACAGAGCAGGTGCAATGCATCAGATGCGTCAAAGGTCTTGATGGGGAAAGATCTATGCCTCATTGGTGGGAGCCTACAGTCAATTAACTGAAAGAAGAAAGTCCTCATGTGTGGTTCTGTTTCACATAGGGAATACCTGTGGCATGGAGGGTGGGTTGGGAAGGGATGAGACAGTGGAGGATATGAGGGCCCAAGAACATATTGGCTAGGCTGAGCTTGGGGTAGTTTACCCATTTGGATGTTAGATTTGCCAAGAGAATGCTGGGGATAGAAGTAGGAAGAATTCGAATAAAGTGACCATGGTTCTAGCAGTCTGGAAGGGGTGCAGGGTATGGTGAGGAGCTCTGCAGATGGCAAGCTGAGAGGAGGGGATGGCTGTGGGCATGGTGTCTAAGCAGTCAGCTGGGACAAGGAAGACTCCAATCTATTTTTATCTCACTGGGAAAGATGAGTGGAACAGTGTCGATGTGGTAAGCCCTCGGGGAGGTGGTGGCCTTGGGAATGAGCCACGTAGAGGAAGAAGGGGAAAAGCAAGTTGGAGAGAGCAGATGGGAGAACTTTATGACTATTGGTCATATATTTCTGAGGGTACGGTTTAAGGACAGGCCAGGCCAGAAAAGAGGGTTACCAGATTGATATGAAGGTGAAGATCAGGTTGGTGCTGAATGATCAGGAAGGTAAGCTTTTGAGTAGTCACCGAGGCCAACAGGTGCAAAGAGGAGGCAGGGTGGATTCATCCCTGGATGACTTATACAGGTGCACAGGACTCCACCTTTAGGAGGACTCCAGGCTTGTCTTCGTGTTCTACTGTTGTCTTTCTAAAATTTCCAGTGCTTTTTATACGCAGGCCCTTGCATTTTCATTTTGCTCTGATCCCAGGAGCTGTGAATCTGATTTGAGGGGTAACTTATTCACTTTTTTTAAATTGCAGGAACACAATACCCAACACCCAGAATTTAGAGGAGGAAGGGTTTATGTTTAGCTCACAATTTAGAGGTCTCAGTTCATTCACAGTTGGCCAGCAATGGAGGAAGGGCACAGCAGAAGACCTAGACAGAGGAAGGTGGTAACAGGATGCAGAGAGGAAGAAGGGTGGAGCTGGGGCAAGAGTATACCTTCTGTGCCACACCTCAGTGACCTGCCCCTCCAGCCAGGCTTCTCCTCCTAACATAACATTATCAATGAATGAATTCACTCGATCCAAAGAACCCCATTGACCCAGGCACTTTCCAGATACATGAGACTTGGAGGATATTATGATCCAAACCATAACTGGAGGGGTTTTGGTCTGGGCACTGCTGTCTCTCACTGGCCGGGCTTTACCAAAACCCTGTTTGGTGGAAGCAAACTCTGTCAGTCAACTGTCTTTTCACTAATCCCCCATTGGAGATTTGAGGGGATCTACTTGAATTTCTTATCCTGACTGTGGGGAGGTGATAGGAAGGAGTGGACTGTATCAACCTTTTTGTTTTCAGCTAGTCTATAAAATATCTTACAGAAATTCCTGAAAGTTTCTAACACGAGAAGATCCTCATTTCTTTGTTTCCTCCACTGCAAATAGGTTTTCCTTTAATTTCATAGACTTTCGCCACTTAATGAAAACTGAAGAGCAACAAAGAGGGAAAAATATAGTTATAAATGTCTAAATTGCCAATATAAGAGCACATTTTTCTTTCTCTCTCTTCGTTTATTCTTTCCTAACACTTTTTAAAGGATCGGGGCACGTATCTTTAATTTCCAAGTCCTCCTGGTTCTGAGAGACACTTGTATCATTAGAAAGAACTGATGATTGAGTATATAATTTGATTTTGGTAAATTGCCAAGACTCACTGTGACTCAGCTGTTCATGTGAAGACAGAGGAACTGTTGATTATGTGAAAATCTCTTTGGGTTGACCTCGTAGCTACCAATCTAGTGTCAGGGGGTTCCGTATGACTGAAAAAAACATTTTTTTTCCTCCTTTCCGACCTGTTGCTTCTATTGAACACACACTTCCCGACACCAACATCATCAGTCTACTGCTGTATTTTACATTAAGTATGTGAGACCAGAAAATCTCAACACAAATTCGTTTCCAGTGCATTGAAAATGAGATCTAAATAAGCAAGACATGCCGGGGAAATGACCTTATTTATCTTGCTCATCTTCACATTTAATCTCACTTAAGGAGGCTGAAAATCAAATCCTTTTGCCTTCCCGCATACAGTGCAGCCTTCCTAGCCCATGACAGTCGTGTGTGGGAGGAGGCTGAGTCTGGTGTGGGGGGCTTTTGAATGTCATTGGCTCAGCCAACTACCAGGGCTTTCTGCTCAGCGGAGTACGAATGCCTGATGAAGAAGCTAACAAAACATTACCCAGATGAGCCTGATGCCAGGAGGGAGGGGCTCCGCTGGGCTGCATTACACATTGACTGTGTGGTAGCTGCATCTCGCAACTTGCTACTCGTTTGTCATCTCAGCAGAGGAATGACAGTCCCTGTGGCTCATTTCCCATTTGTTGTGCAGCAAAACAGACATGGAGGGATTAACAAAGTTGGCCTAGAGTTATAAGTCACAGAAAGAACCCAAGAAGACCAGGAAGCAAAGCCCATGTATTTTTCACCTTTTCTTATATTCTGTTCTGGATGCTGATATGGAGAGGTGTAAAAATCCAGTCTCACATTGCAGCTGGGCATGGAAGCAAGTTGCTAGGAGACATCTTTTGGGCATTTAGAGTGAGGTTCATGCCCAGACACCAAGGGAGACAAGACGTAAGGTTCTGGTGGGTCTGGAGTGTTGAAGATGTTCTTCTCTGCCATACTTTTCTTCAGCCAGATTTCCATGTATTTTTTGTTGGAGTAATGTGCATGTGTACATGTGCAGGCACACGTGTGTATGTGTGTGTGTGTGTGAATATAGCTCCAGTATGAAAGGTATACCTAATGGCTAACTGTCCCGACACAGAGATGAAGTACCTCATATTGAACACCTGAACTTAGAGGCGGTAAGGTTTCTTTTGGCTCAGGGTTTCAGTCCACGCATGATTGGCAGCTCCAATGCAGAAAGTGCCGTCTTGGAGAGGCCTGGTGGAGGATAGCTGCTCACCTCATGGCAGCCAGGAGGCAGAAGGAGCAGGGAGGAGGAGCCAGGACAGGAGCACACCCTTCTGGGTCACACCCCAAGTGATCTGTCTTCAGCCATGCTGTATCTTCAGGAAGGGCATCCAGCTGTGAGCTGATCAATAGATGAAGCCGCTGGTGGCTACAGTGCCCCGTGATCCACTTACTTTCCAAATGCATGTGGCTTCTGGGTGACACTTGAGATCCAGACTAACTCCTAGCATTTAGCACACTTACACTTGGACATTACATCGGTCCTTGGACAGCGAAGTATAAACCTCAATCCCTGCCTTAACCTCTTAGTTTTTTCTTTGTGAATAAATAAGCTGTCCTATCAAAGGAAAAGAAAAACATACGTGACTTGAGTTCCTCTTGCAAGCTGCCTGCTAGTTTCCTGTTTCCAGCAGATTATACTTACGATTTCACCCTTTCCTACCTAGATCTTCTGTGCCCAAATTGCCACCATGACAGATCAGCCTCAACATGAGAGTTGGTGAGGTCAAGCCATGCTCAAGTCCCACCATGTGCCAAGGGCAGATGAACTGGAAGGGGGTGAGGAAGGACTCCAGGGCTGGAGGCTGTGCATATGAGTTAGGAAAGTGGTGATGGGAGTAAGGAGGAGGACTATATCCCGGTGTCATTGTGGTGACTGAGCAGGGACACCTGGTTGGTAGTGGGCGCTGGGGCTGTGGGGATGAGGAAAAGTGCTGATCTTGGTACCTGGTCCCCAGCTTGAATAAGAGAAGGGATGGTGGTACCCTTCCTAAGGTAAGGGGTAGAGAAAAAGGAAAGAAAGGTGAGAAGGACAAGGCTTATCCTATTTTAACCACTATCTTTCTATAGCCATGGTAATTTTGGGTGAAGAACCAGTTCACACTAGAGTGTTCTTTCTCATTCCACACTGGCCTTCAGGGCTCACGAGGATGCTGCTACCTGGAGGACATCCTGACTTCTCCATCCTGATGGGTACAGGCAGCACCAGAGATCCATGAGAGGCAGCAAGGGGTTTGCAACTCAGATCACATGACTAGGGCAAGCCTGCGCTTTCTCTAATGCAACATGACACTGCTATCACACCACAGCTTACTCTTAATACATTTCAGCCTTGTTCCCAAGTCACAATCACTCAGTATTCAAAAAAGCTACCCATGCAGCTTAGAAGTCTAAGCCAAATGCCCGGAGCCATTCTGTGGATGGTCCCCAGATGATGATTTGCATTCCTCAGTGCCTGGCATTGCCACTGGTGATTAGAACATGGACAGTGCTCTGGCTAAAATATTCTCCTGGGAGTCATTCTGCACCTGTCTGGGTGAACAGATACAGTGAGCAAGGCAGGCAGATATGGGCTGTCTGCCCAAAGCCTGTCAGAATGCAAATTCTAAAACTTTTATTAACTTTCCCCTCTAATAATTATTTTTATTAGCATGTGTTAGTGACACATGGTAATTACATTCCACTGGGGGACCAGTGCCAAGACATGTATACAGGTTGTGTCTTAATCATTTTTGCTTCCTCTTCTGTCTGCCTTTTCATGTCCTCTACCCTCAGATCACTTTCGTACTTTATTGAGCCAGAACATGGCACGGGGGAGCAACCCGTTCTCTGCTGATTACTAGCTCTTGGTTTATGCAGGTCATCCCAGTGGAAAACACTCTTGCTGGCCAGCTTATCCAAGAATGCTTACAACTTTTACAGAAGACAAAGTCCTAGGGCGGATGAAATGGCCTGATGGTGTCTTCAGCCATTTGTTGAGGTCAGAGAATACAAAATAAAAGGTCATCTTGTGCCCCCTGCTAGGAATCACTAAACAGCCTTCTGGAGAAGCATTTGCCTGGTAGACCCTGCAGTCTCCCATCGACAAAATCTGAGGAAGAAGCTGAAAAGAAGCGCAGGTTATGGGTTAGGCGTGGAGCTCCACCAGCTCCCCGTGATCTGCAACATTACGGCCTGCCCTGTGTGCTCATTGTCAGCAGAGCAAAGGGAGCCCATCAAATTTTATCTGTATTTTCTTTATAAGGAGAAAATTACTAAGCACAAATCCAATTGAAGGCAGGCGCAATTAATGCAGAGCATGTACAGCTAAATAAGCCATTTAAATGTATGGCTGCAGGTCTGGGCGGAAGGGGAAGGGGGCCAGCAACAGAGCCCCCAACGAACCCTCCAGCACTGGCTGCCAAGTAGATATCGAGGCAAGAAATCCCAGTGGGGTGGAAGGGAAATGTTTATCAAATAGCTCTATGAAGATTTTGTGAGGCTCTGTGGTGAGGGCCTTTCTGCATGATCTGAGTGGACAGACAGAGTTGTGGAACTTAGAGCCAAGAATTTATCATTCTCCGGTTCCACAGATGGAGTTCAATTTGGCCAGAAAAAAAATACAATACTTTGTAAACTGAAAATGAGCATTAGCTGAGCTGGATTCTTGGCACTCTCCTTACCTGGGTAGTCGCTGAACGGCGCAGTTGTCTCGTTCTGAAAGCGAAGGCAGGGCAAAGTGAGTTCAGAAATGTGACGTTCTTCCTTCTCAGAAATCTTTAAGGTCATATTACACTGTATGACTCACATATTTGTGGGGGTATTGAGTTTCAAACGAGGGCTGGAGGGAAACCAGGAAATTAGGCTGGCTAGCTGAGACCATGATTACAGCTGCTGACTTGGAAATGATCCTAGGTTCGCAGAGATAAAGCAAATAATACTCTCGGTTTCTATCAGGGAATCCCAGGGTGCTTATGCATTTTCCTTCTTTTCTTCCAGACTAAGACTCTGCCATCTTGTTTGATGGCACAATTCTTCAGCAATGGCTTTTCAGATGACTCAGAGTCAAGGAGTCTTTGTGTTTAAAAATATTCAAAGTACAGGAAACTTGATAATCTCTTGGGAAGTTGATCTTTTGAATTCCTGACTCAGTCTTGGGTTCAGCTGGGAAATCAACACAATATTCTAGGATTATTATGAAGTGATCATTAGTGTAATAAAGGATCCTGATTTTGCAATATTTCTTTACAGTCTCATGTATGAAAACGAAATTTGTCAAGACTGTCCCTCTCCCCCACCTCAAACAAAACAAAACAGAACAAAATCCACCAAGCTTTTGCTGTGTTTGCATGAGGGATCTGATAGTGAGGTTTTATGGGAGGTAACATGTGCTACAGTGAAAGTCAGGAAGCTTTATCATTAACACACCCCTTGGCCAAACCGCTTGGCTTCCCAGGCTTCCTTTTGTGCATGTGTTAGGAGAGGGCTCGAAGGATTCTATGCCTTGTCCATCACTATCCAGCTGCAGCTACTGAAGGCTCCCAAACTTGACACAGAGGGGCATTCTGGGACAGCAGCACTAGCACTGTGGCATTCTGCTGAAGCCAAATCTGTGTAAGTTAAGTCTCAGGTAAGTGATACAGTATGTTGCCTTAGTAAAGCCTGCTGGTATTTTGACACGTAACTAATTATCTGATTGGCTTCTATAGATAGTCATCATCTTGGCTATCCTGGGGGACTGATTGGTCCTAGGATACTGACATACCAAAATCTGGGATGCTTCAATCCTATGCATATCTTTTGCATCACATTTTCAGGTAATCTGTACACATCTTTCCACATACTTTATTACTCAAAACAATATAAATAGATGTTATGTACATAAATATAAATACATGTTAAACATAAAATAAATAGATGATATACATAAATATAAACACAATATAAATAGATGTTATGTTCATAGAGAGAATAATGATAAGAAAAAGCCTGGACATGTTCAGTACAGGTGCAGTTTTTTCCCAAATGGTTTTAATCCACAGCTGGCTGAATCTGTGGACCAAGAACCCGAGGATATGGAGGGCCAACTGTGCTTATTAGATTGATTAATTTGGTGCCCAGATTAGACAAAACAGACAGAGCTTCCGTCTCAGCTCCAGCTCAGCCATGTTACTCCTGTCAGAAAATGTTCCATGTTACAGATGCATTGAAGAGTACAGATTTGCTTTCCTTCACTGTAAACCTTCCTGTGGCCCCAAAACATCAGGCACTAAAATAATGTGCAATTCCTTCATTCACAGTTGACTAAGGAACATATATATTTGCTGTGTCTGAATTGTTCCACGAGATTAAGACTAATTACTGTGTGAATTTGAGCTCTGAGAAGGGATTCCAGTGCTCTAGTTGCAAGGACAGACCGTAGCAGACAATTATGCTATGATTATATGGTGGTTGATTTTCAGTTTTCAAAGTCAGGATTAATAGAATAAGTATAGCGCAAACACAGCATTGGTGCTTTAAACATTTTTTTTTCCCACTGCAAGAGAAAATAATTTTCTCCTAAGCTTGCAGAGCCAGCTCTCTTTGTGAAAACAAAGGGCCTTCTCTCTCATCAATCTTTGCTGAAATAGTTGTGGTGTCTGCTGGGCTACACCTTGCTTGACTACTGTTGGGAATGGGACTGCTATTAACCTGGGTACTCTAATGCCTGATGCATTCAAACTGACAGCCAAAAGAAAGAAGGGAAGGCAGTTCAGGACCAGAAAACCCCATTTAGAAAACCTGTCCTGGATGAGACATTTTGCCACATTCACAACTTACAGTGTCAGCTAGGCCAACCAAAGGGCTTTTGTGAGGTATGTGAGCTGTTTCTAATGTCTTCTATTAGGAAATCTGAAAACTGCAGTCTGTATGGGCTGAATCCCGCCTATTGTCTGTTTTTTATAAATAAAGTTTTATTGAATCATAGCCATCTTTATTCATTTATATATATTTCAATGGCTGCTTTGGGTCCAACAAAATAACCAGAGAACTTGCATAGCTCAAAATATTTAGTAGCTAGTTTTCTACAGGAAAAGTTTGCTGGCTCCTTTCTTGTATCCATCTCATCAGTTTTTCAGTATCAGGGGGAGGGAATGTGGATGGATTTGAGTTAGAATTAGCATTTGTGTTTAAACTTCATTCCACTGTAATGCAATCTTTGTCCCTGAACAATGGCCAACACTCATGACCCCCGGAGTTTCACAATACAGTGCCCTGGCTGTCTTGGGTAAGATATTTAGGGATGCATTTTCCTAACAATCTGAGCTTCTTCAGTCACATACTGTAGCCACCTTGGACCTTGATTCTTTGGTGATCATGAAGTAGATAGCCATTACTTTTTCTTCCAGCCCCACACTCATCCACACTCAATGTCTGCTTCCGGCAATCCCAGTTCCATTTGGTTTGATTGTTTCCCTTTCATTCCAGTCTAACTCTTGCTCTCTGCCTTGTGACCATTGTCTGCACAGCACAGGGATGTGGTGGCAATGGAGTGAAGGCATTGCACTCAGCACGTACCCAGCATCACCAGCTGCTATGGTCTTAATGTTTATTTGTTTGCTTCTCCCCAAATTCATACGTGGAAATCCTTACTCAATAAGGTGGTGATGTTCCAGTTCTTATAAGTAGAACAGCAATTGATGCTGGCAAGGTTGTGGGACTGTAAATGGATCCAGTCACTGTGGAAAGCAGCATGGAGATTCCTCAAAAGACTTAAAGCAAATATTCTGTTCAATCTAGCAGTACCTCTCTTCTGGGTGTCTCTCCAAAAGAGTTACAAGCAATGTATAACAGAGATACATGTACACCCATGTTTATAGCAGCACAGCTAACCATAGTTAAATTATGGAAGTCCTTGAAATATCCTCCAACAGTCTAATGGATACAAAAACTGTGGTATATGTACACAGTGGATACTGCTTCTCCTTAAAGACAGACAGATTTGAGGCTCTTGTAGGTAAATGGCTCCAACTTGAGGTCATTATGTTAGTGAAGTCAATCTAACCCAGAAGGTTAAATATTTCATGGTTTCTCCAATATGAGAAACTCAGAATACTGACATTCTATAGAACTAAATGGGATGACAGTAGGAGTCATGGGTGATAAGAGAGGGTTCAGGAAGGCCAAAAAGGGGGAAGGATAGCGGTGTTCATGCGCAATATATGAGTACAAAACACTCAAGCTCAATGTAACCATTGTGTATTGCCTATAGATAAATATGCTAATAAAATGGGGAAAAAATAAGGTGGTGATGTTAAGAAGTAGGCCTTCGGGGAGGTGCTTGAGATTATTGTTCTCATGAAAACTTTGCCTCTTTTGCCATGAAAAGACTTAGAGACTTAGCGAGAAGTTAGCATCTATGAGCAGTGAGCTCACCACCTCCTGCCCGGTTCCAGTACTCTGCTCTTGCTCCTCTCAGCCTGCAGAATGTTGAGAAATAAATTGCTGTTGTCCTTAAGCCACCCAGTTGATAGTATTTTGTTATAGCAGCTCAGATAGACTAAGACACTAGAGAATCATGAGAAAGTGTGTTGGTGTGCACCCATCAGAGCCTCTTTGAAGCTGCTAGGGCCCTGAGCCCAGTACTCTAACTATAGGTGTTCTGTACCAATAGCAGCCTGTTTTCCTACTCAGGCTGCAAGAAACATTTAATATTTTACATGAAGAAAGAGCAGCAAGATGTCTCCAAGGGGAATTACAAAAGTGTTTTTTCTTTCCTCTTTTAATTTAGAAGATGAAATGTACAGTGGATCTTTGAAACTTTAAATGTCAGAATTTCAAGAGATGTTACCTTGTTATGGTTTTGTTAGTTGAAAGTCAATTAAAAATATTGAAATTGTTATAGATATTTCTAACCTTTTGAATTGAGCCATGGAAGAGATTTAGAGAGCTCCTTCCTTATGGAGATTTAGCTTCGGGAGAGCGAGGAGGGAAAGTGTTAAGGAAGTGTCGGAAGGAGATCGTGTTTGCCTCCTGAGCCTCAGAAGCCTTTACTGCATCCTTGCCGTGGTGCAGGGCAATTAAGAGTATAAGCAGCCTTCAGTCATGGCCTGAGAAATTCCAGGTTAGGCTGCAGCTCTGAGTAGTTAAATGCCAGTAATTATGTTATAAGCCTCTAGATTCCCTAGAAGAACAGCTAAACTCTCAGCATCTGGGACAAAGTTAAAGCACAGTCAATACAAATAAGCACTAGTAAAGGAGTAATTTTGCCTACTTCTCATTTGTTTTTTCTTTTCTGTTTTATTCTGCTATCAGAGCTAGATGGTTCTGTATTATACTAAAACACTTGAGCAGTTGCATAGAATTTGGAAGAGAGCTCTTGAGAGTCGTAACAAGGTTTTAGCTCCTGACCCCAAATCCCATACATCAGCTATATTCCAGACCAGTTCGTTGACTTAGGCCTCTGTGTTTTCACTTGTCAAACGAGCTTACAGTAGCAGTCTCATGTGCTCATACACATGAAATGAATGGGATGCATTGGACCTCGCCTGTCTCTGGCTTCACTTTCAGCAGATTTGGCTACTCATGATAACCATGGGCCAAATATATTTTGTGGAGTTTTCCAAATCCAGAAATAAATAGTTTGCAAACTTTATGTTGAGCGCTGTTCTTAGTAGCTTGGTGACACTTTGCTGTGTTGTTCTGGCCTTCCTGGGTCATGAATTATTCCTTTGTCCAGCTGTCTGTGTTACCTAGCTATTGGTCGTTTTGTGGTGGTCTCGGTTATCGGAGTGACTGTGCTGACTTGGCAGAGTTTGTGTTAAAGTTACATTTATTTTACTTGTTAGTAACCAAAAGTGTGAGACTAGTGACACTGGCAATTTAGTCACAACGTATTGATTCACCTGTTCCATTTTTAATTTTTTGTTAATCTTTTTTGTGCCTTATTTATAGATAAAATTGTGTCATAGACATGCATGCATAAGGAAAATATCCTACATATAGGATTGGGAGCCATTGGCAGTTCAGGCATTGACTGGAAGTCTTGGAACACACCCCTCATGGATGAGGGAGGACTCCTTGAGTGGGAATAACGTTTCAAGCATTGTCCTATACATTAGTGTATTAGAAAGCCATTTATGAGTAAGTCAATATATTAGTGGATAACTTAATAAATTTTAAAAAAACATATTTTTCTAATACTTAGAGAAGAATTGTATCAACGCTGTCTTTGGTTTTGAGTTGCAGTAGCAGGATTGGCTGCTGTCCTCATCCAAGGGATTTGTTATTAAAGCAGGATACCTGTCTTCAGAACTAAACTACTGAAGATCCGGGGTGGTTATAAGAAACTAAACTGTGCTTTTATTACTTCCACTCACCTCCCAGTTCCAGGGTGTTGCCTGCCTCTTGGCTGCAGGACAGTGTCCTGGAAAGCCTTGGCCAGTGTCTTTAGTTTCTTGCTTCCTGGTGTTCAGGTTGTCTCAGCTGCCCTGGAGGAGGCTAAGCCTGACTTCAGCATTTCTTCATACCTGTGCAACTCCAAGGCCAGGTCCAACTTGAGCAGATGTGGAGATTCTGGCTTCCCAAGGAGCTGTTCATAGGCACCTCATGATATAGCCTGAAAATGAGGAGAGCAGGTGGCTCCTAGGGGTGCTTTAACCAATAAGGCTATTACCCATGGGATGGTCAAGATTCAACTGATAAATCATTCATCTATCTTTTCCCTGAAGGACTTCTGGGGACACTGTGAGTCTACACTGTCTCTCTAGAGATGCACCTCAAAACAGACACTTAGGCAGTTTTTTTTTTTTTTTAACAAAACTGATTCCAGCTCTCTAACAAACCAAATCACTTCATACTAGTGTCATGTGTCCAGTGTCCAATTCTTTCCCACACTTGCTTCCCTGAGATTGTCCATCCCAGTGAAGAACTGGCGTGTAAACTTTGCTTTGGGTTCAGTATTTTGGGATCAAGACAATTGGTTGCAAGGCTTGGTCCTCAAGAGCTGGCCACCTAAATGGGATTATGGGGTTGGAATTCTCAGCTACCTGAAATCAGTATGAAACATCTTGGGGGCCGGTTGCTAATAATACTCGGTATGTGGTGGTGCTGCCATTGCCATTGGCCAGAGAAGCAATGTTGCAAGAAAAAGTGGCTAGTGAGCTTGCTTACAGAGAGCAATAACAGTCACAAATATGGCATTAGTTGGGTGTTCAGAGCAAAATCAAAGGCCTTGCAAAAGTGAAAAATAACTAAAGAAAGAAAACTAAGAGGATGTTAAAATTTAATGTAACAGGACAGTTAATACTCACTTAAAGGCAGACCCTGACAGGTAGAAGAAGGTTGCCATGGTAGGTTAGCAGGTGATTGTACCTGGCAGCTGCAGTGTGAACTGTGCTAGACTTGTGGTGACAAGGGTGGTGGAGCACCCAGGGGAGTTGACTATGCAGATCTGACAAAGACAGCATTTTGGAAGGGACAGATGCAGTGTCTAGCAAGCAGGCTTCTTTGTTTGGACACACCGATGGCATTATTTTGTCAGTGCTCCAGAGCCATCTCAGCTGCAGAAGCAGTCAGTTCACCGTCCTAAAAGCAAACGATCTTTCTAGCCTGCAGATCATGCAATCACGCCTCACTCCAGGCAGGCGTCTCTATGGTGACCCCTCAGATCTGTTCAGATCGAGCCTCCCCACCACATCTTGTCTCAGGATGACAGCGAGGGTCATGTCTTGGGATGGCTGAGACCAAGAAGCTCTGGCTTTTACAATGTAAAGAAGAGGAAAGTCACATGATGAAGGGAGTACAGGATGCCACTAATCTCACCCGCTGGGACCAGAACATACATCGAAGCAGATTCTTCATGGGAGACATGCAGGAAGATGTGGAAGACCTGGGAGCCCACTGCCTGACCATATTCCGGGAGTACTCCAATAAATTCCTCTTTGAGGTGGCTAGCACTTCTGAAAAACTGAGTGGCAGGTGATGGCAATGTTCACAGAAGGAAATTCTGCCATGCTACAGGGATCCTTACTGGCAATAGGGGTATTTATATACAGTGAAATTGTAGACTGTGAAGTGAGAAAGATAATAAATTCAAAGTCGACTTGGCAGGTCAGAATCAGTTTTCTGTTACTATCACACAGTATCTAAGATAGTCAACTTGCAGGAGAAAAGGCTCATTTTTTGGCTTACACTTTTAAGAGTTCCTGTCTATGATAGGTTGGCCCCGTGGTTTTAGGCTGATGGTAATGTAGTGTGTCGTGGTGGGAAAACAGTGCTCATATTGAGAGCAAGGAAGAAACAGAGAGCAAGAGAGAATGAGAGGAGAGGGTAAGGGTCAGTAGTTCCCCTTGAGAGAAAGAGTCCAGCAACCGGAGTACCTCCTAGCGCATCGCGTTTCTCAGACTCTGCTGCCTCCCGGTGTGGCCCCCAGAGACCTAGCCTTCATCACACGGGCCCTGGGGCGATGACCGCCCTCCAAACTCCAGCACTTGGGTGGAGATCGGAGGGCCGTGCTGCTGAGCAAAGTGCTACAACTACCCACAGTGCTGTGTTTCCTACACTCAGCAACATGTCCACGTATTCACAAGTCCACATGCTTTACCTCTTATGTATTTTATCTTTTTAAAAATGGACGTCAAATATATTTTTTAAAAAAAGAGTTGTGAAAATAATTTCAACACTGGTTAGTAAGACAGGGAAAGCATTATACTTGGTAATGAAGAAGCTCAGGGTGAGAAAAAAGGTGAAGGAAAACCAGTAGACTTATGGCAGGGCCAGGCTTGCGTGTGCACCTGCTTACCTCAGGCTTGAGGTGGCCATTGCAAGGTGGTGCACTCCCAGCCTGTGCTTCACGCAGGGCCCTACCTCGTCACAGAGCGTCCTATCAAGCATGGGTTCTAAAAGTTGTTTTTTTTTTTTCTGCAAAGAGTTAGGTTGTAAATATTTTTGGTTTGGCAGACAGCACAATCTTGGCCGCATCTTGGTTGCTACAACTCAACTCTGCCATTTTCGGACAGAGCAGCTACAGGCTACGTGTAAAGAAATGCGTGTAGCTGTGTGCAAGACCTCATCATCTGTGGGGCTCAGTGAAAAAGGCAACGTAAGGAGCCTTGTTGTTGAAAAATTACTAAGAATTTTGAAATGGCAAGTTCAGCTCATTAGGATAGATGTGGCCCCTTTAAGTAACTGGTTTCTGGGACAGCGTGCATTTGCTCATCCGTGAGGCTAGTCCTGACCACACTCCAGGAAGTCTTTAATTTTCCAAACTGGATGGATGTGGGCGTGAGGCCTCTTTGATGGTCCCGTCTATGAATCAGATGGAATCAGATGACAGTGAACCCCTGACTGAGAGGACTCAGAGCAGGTGGGTGTTGTGGAATTTATGGTTCAGCCATGGTCTGCTTCCTCCATGGTCTGTTTCCTCACCTTCATATATTATGGTGCAAAGTGCATGTACTTGTCTTCAACCTAGCATTGTCTCTCAGAGAAGGCATCCCTGATCCTAGAGGGGAAGGGATGACAGCAATGGGTTTTCCCCTGAAAACACCCCGTGCTGTTCCTGCCAGGTTGCCTCTGGGAAGACAAAAGAGGCATTTTTGTTTGTGTTCTTTTTTACTTTGGATATCTTTGTGTTGACTTCCCCAGAAGTGTCCTCGACTTCTAAAACATCTTCAAAGACTGCTTGTGAAATAAACACTCAGCGATCCTTTCAGAAGCCTGTCATCCTTTGATTAGCTCTTGCTGACTTTCTAAGTCTGTGTCACCTGAGTTTTCAGGGAGGCCTTTGTAGTGTCTGGGAACTTTTTTTTTTTTTTTTAATGTGCTTTTGCTTCCAAAATCAGAACTCCTACACAAAACCCTGGTCTGGGCCTGTGAGGGGGTCATGGAGGCAGCAGGACCTTGGGTGCTGTTTATGCTCCCTCGCGTGTTCTACTTAGGCACTGTTCCCCTGCTCTGCCCCCAGCTGCCCAAAACATATTTGTTTCCTCATGCCCTCCTACCATGATGTTTGTGCCTTAGAAACTGTTGACTTTGGACTGAACTCTCTGAAACTGTGAAACAAATTAAATTTTTCTTGTTTTAAGTTATGAGTGTTGGTATTGTGACTCAGCGACAAGACAACTGACTAGTATAAAAAATTGGAATTAAGAAGAGCAGGACCATTGTTTTAACTGTACCTGGCCATGTGGTCAGAGCTTTGAATACCAAAATTTTAAGAGGAATACAGAGAGCAAAAGCCAGATGTCGGTTTCAACTGGGAGTAGGAGTCCATTGGTTTTTGGACTAGATGGCTTGTGTGCTGTACTATGGAAGAAAATTTGTTTACATTTGCCTGTGTCCTGAGACTTTTCAGGAGACTGGGATTAAAGGAAGTGGACTAATTAATCTGGCAGCGGAAATTTCAACGCAGCTCACTGTTCAGGTGCCGAGGGAATTGTCTCCTGAGAATTCGTCTCCACTTACTGGGATTCTCCATTGCTCTGTTCTCTCAGGGACTTTCTGCCTGGGTTCTCAGATATTCCTTTGAAATCTGAGGGGAAGCCTTCCTGTCCCAGTAAATCTTCACTCAGCATGCCAGTCATACCAGCTTATGTGGATGACACTAATTCAGCTGCCCCCTCAAGCAGTAGCTGGGCTCCTTTTGGCTATTGCTGTAGTGGCCTCAGAGTTCCTGAATGGCTAAGCATAGTGAGATGAACTCTCACCTGCCTGGGAGGGTGATCTCTGAACTGGTTTCTCTTGGAAACGATGGAGTTAGGATAGATGTCGATGGTATGTCTGCCATGGGGGACCTACAGCTGGCCTAGGGCTTCTGCACGTCAGCATGCAGGTCTTAGCTCTGTGTGGCTAGGAAAATTGGAGGGCTACTGAAGCTGCATCATGGGGACACACAGCTTGGCCTTGCCCAGCACAGCAGTGCTTGTGTTACATGAGTGAGAAGGTAACAGTAACTGGTGGGCCTCCTGTTGTGTTGAGTACCTGCAACATCTTCGGTCTAGTGGTTTTTCAAGGCCCTCATCAGCCTATGTAAGATTAATGTCTTCTGTGTCTAGTGAAATGGATTGCCAACCAGAACACACAGCAAGCACCATGACAAGAGATCTCACATTGTTTACTTGCATGGGGATTAAGCACTTGGGTTTGAATCTAATGACTTTGGTTCAAACTCTGGTTAGGCCATTTACTTGGTGTGTTTTTCTGGAGAGCTAATGTCACCTTTCTGTGCCCCAGTTTCCTCAACTGTAAATTTGGGGTAGAAAGAATATGTTGATGCATGAGGAGTCACCAGCTAGTGCCTGGCATAGAACGGGGTAGATAGCACTGTGTTTTCTGGTGGTCATATATGTGTATTGTCAGAGAAGCGGTGAGAGAGACATTGGGGCTAGTGCCATTCCCTACACTGGATGTTAGTGGGCTTGCCAAGTTGGATGGTACAGTTATAGCCATCTGGAAATAAGGATATTCGAGGGAGGTTTCTGACCATGTTTCTCCTGGATTTGGGGCTCAAAGACACACCCTGTGGAGGCCATCCCCCGTTTGCACCAATTGCGCTAACTTCCCATTAGCTACAGGCTTCCTCCTGTAGAGTTGATGATCCAGGAGATCCACTTCTGTCCAACCCCAGCCCCGCAGGCTCAGGTGGAGGGAGTCAGAATCCCAGCATCCTGTTTGGGGGCACACCATTCTCTCAGGGGCTGCTGCTTGGATCTCAGGATGTGTGCATGTTTAATGCAGTGGCTGTGGGCCAGCTTTTCTTGCTGTTGAGCTCGCGACTCTGCAGCACAGCCACTTGAGTCTGCTGGGGAATCCAGGGAAATCGAGCCAATATTCCAGCCAACACTCAGCAAGAGCACAAAGAAATAGCTCAGAATCCCAGGGGGAGCTTGAGGGCCTTGACAAGGTGCATTTGCAAGTCAATCTGTGAGCTGGGTGAGAGATGTTATTACATTTGTATCCTCTAGACAATCTGGATACAGAGGTGGCAGATTCCTTCTGGCTGCTGTTTGGTAGCTCCGGGTGTTTTCTGCTGCGGATGCTCTTTGAAGTTGTTTTAATTTGATTGTAGACTGGACTAAAAACAGAGAGACAGCACTCACTCAGGATTTCAGAGTTTGCGCAGATTTCCTTTGCTACATGTGTGGGCTGTGTCACGAGGGAGATGGGCCAGAGAGGGCTGGCCTCTGCATAGTTGTCTTTCGGCCTTAATATGTGAGGATGGCAGCCTTTGAAATCACTGGGGGGAAAACATGTTCATTTTGGGGATGGAAGTCGGGCTTGCTGAGTAGATTTCCAGCCCTGTCATCCGGGAGGAGTGCTACCATTAGCATTGCCGTCCCTGTCTTTGCTGTGCCTTTCCCATTGGAAAGCTGGAAGTGCTGGTCATCTCAGAGGTCTGGGCAACATGTAGGAGGGTTAGCACACATGAGGTGGTCAGGAACTCGCTCAGTCGCTCAGACACAAGGCTTGCTGTTAGAGTATTGAAAGTGCAGAGGGAAAGGCACAGCATGGCGCAGGCATTAGGGAATGGACGGAAGTGCAGCAGGGGAAGGCCTGGGAGTTGGTGGGTATCAGCGCTCTACTTGCCTTTGAGAAGAAGGACCAAGGACATTCAAGGTTGTTCAGGAATGATGTTCAACATTTCTGAACATACCTGAAAAATGAAAGTCAGGACATGTGTCTAATCATGCCAGATCATGATGGGAGACACCTGATGGAGACCAGTAGTCACTAGAGAAGGCAACAGCAGTGAGGAGGTTGGAGAAGAGTCTTTCTAAGTCCTCAGGAGACATTGACATGGGAACGCTGTGTCCCATCATGTCAATGTGCTGAGCGGAAGGTTATAAAGAATCCTCGTTATCATCACAACAATGGTGTCACTCTACCCTAGCATTTCCTTTAATAATGTTTCTGTGTATGTGGCAAGTAGTTTTTGCGATGTAAAGATAAGATTTCAAGAGGAGAAAATAAAACTGTTGTCTTCTCCTTAGAAGAAGTTCTGCTTTATGAAACAAAAAAATCATTAAGAAATGGTATCAGAAGCACCTAACTAAAACAGTGATGACATCCATAGTTAAAGCAGACACACATTTACATACACAAGGATCCCAGTACTCCCTTTAAGGGTACACCCGCCAGTGACCTAACCCCCGCCCTGAAGCTGTCACCACCTTCCAGTAGTGCACAGTCCAGTGACCAAGCCTTCAACACAAACCTTTGGGGAACATCTGATATTCAAACTGTCACACTCTGGACGAGCCTAAGATCTAAGGCATACAGTTGTTTCAGAGGCTGTTGATGCAATAGTCAAACCAAACTGAGGCGCCAAGAACTCATTTTATGGATGCAAGACTTTTACAGTCTCTTCTGAGGTCGAAAATCTACATTGTCTAATTTTTTTTTAGTGCCTTCTCTGGTCTTCTCCCTCAGGGTCATGTCCCCGACTGGTTTTGGTGGGGTTGTGGTGGGGTTGGGGGAGCCGAGGTGCTAGCTTCTTTGGCGTCCTGGAGTTAACTCCCCAGCTGATTCTGTGAGTGATCTGCTGCCTCTTGGCTCAACTGCTGTCTTTCATTTCCTAGCTCCAGGATGTTCAGTCTGTATCTGCTTTGTTCCAAGTGGCAGTGTCCTTCGTTTCCTCAGCTGCTGCTTTCTGAATCTCCTCCCCTCGTTTTTTGCCCTCCTGGAGAAGCAATGCTGCCTGTCGAGAATGACAAAATTGGGTTTTCTGCTGGAGATAGGTTTACCTTTATCTCTTTTTTCCCCAAAAGGTGTTTCTCTAAGCCTTTGTGATTTAAATAATCACATTTTAATTATATTTAGCAAATATTTGTTGAACGGCTCAATTATTGTGCAAGAATTTATTGGCTGGGCTTAATGAAATCTGTTATTGCAAGCATTAGTGCTGCAGATACCCCAGGAGGTCACCAGGACTAGTGATTCGCCACTGGCTAATCGGTCAGCTGTGGTGTCTCAGGGCAATGAGACTGGAGCCCAGATTTCTTCGTACTTCACAGATGACCTTTCTTAGTCTCTTCAGGGCTTAATTGTGTGGTTTCATCTCTTATCCTCAGTTGCTCCCTCTTCTATGTTTGGACCAACCTCTGTTGGTTCAAAGTGTCACTTGCTCATAATTCTGGCCTTCTGGATACATGGGGTTTTCTACTGGAAAATTTCTCCTCTCCTTTGCAGATAATTAGCTTTAACACATACTTCAGATCCAATATCTTGAATGTCCACCATAACCCTTGCACATTGCCTAAGCTGGGTTAAAGTCTCCTTGCATATGTTTTTAAACCCCCTATTTGAGTACTTATCATGTTGCGTTGTAATTGTTCATGTTTTGTCTGGGTGGTCCAAGTAAGGGTAGAGGCTGTGCTATGCATTGGTGCCCTGTCTACTACTATGCTGGCACATGGCATTCACAGAGGGATTGTATTCTGAGCAAGTGACTATTTTCAGTCAGCTTTCCTGCTGCAAAGACATGATACCCAACGCCCACAGCTTAAAGGTTCAGTTTGGCTCATAGTTTCGCGGTCAGCTGGCTCCAAGGCAGAGCATCATGGTGGAAGGGGGAAGGGCACAGAGATGCTGAGTTCATGGTGATGGCCAGGAAGTAGAACGGGGTTAGTGATAGAGAGGAAGGGGCCTGATGTAGACCCCAAGGCCACGTCCCCAGGACCCACCCAGGGGCAGGCTCCTGCACTCCCCAGGGTGGTTTCCAAAGCCAGTCAAGCTGAAACTCTCCACCTTGGCTGCCACAGTGATTACAAATATACACTTTATAAAACATTTAAAATTTTTGGAGAAAAATTTCTATTGTTAGCAGACAGATTATTAGGAGAGTTTAAATGTTATACTCACCATGTAAGGTCTTGAGAAAAATTCCAAATTGAAAACAGAGTTCTGTTCCTAAAAGTGTTTGAAAATCCTGGTCTCGGACCACGCTGTCCTGTCACCATTATAAAATGAATTCCAGTATGGGGAGGGATGCATGCAGTCTTAGGTCATCAGGGATGACAAGAGTCAGAGCGAGATCACCACCCTGACCTCTGAGACTTGGCTTCTATGATGGGCTGACGGCCTTGCTGCACCCTTGACCCCTGCTCCCAGCCTCCAGGGTGTTGTTTTTATTGCTGTTTGTTTTTTCTGTACTGCTGATTGATCTCAGTGTATTTGCACTGAGTCACACCCTCTGTCCTTTCTCTGTTTTGTTTTGTTTTTATTGCCCAGGCTGTGTTCAAAACTGAATTCTCCTGCCTCAGCCTCCTAGGGTGCTGAGATTCCAGGTGTGCATTCCACATGGGTCTGTTCTCAGTGTGCTGCCTGCAGCCCTTAATGTAAATCCGCACTTGTTCCTGATGACCAGCAGGAGCAGAGTTCTCTGCATAGTGTGATGTCCTGGGCCGCCGACCACAGTACCCACGGGGCCTGCTCCTAAAGCACTCAGCAATTCTCCTTGCTCTGCACTTGTTCTTTGAAGAAGGCCCCATCTGTCCATAGCAGATTCTGAGGCCCTGGTTCTGTGTGTGTGTGAGATGTGTCCTGGGTATTTCAGCACAACTGCAGAGTTAGGTGGGGTGGGTTATGCCTCTTGGTTTGTAACTAAGGAAAGTAGCCTAGAGAAGGGACATATGGTGCCACCAGTGTGCAGGCAGGAGGGACAGCGGGTCCTCACCATCCCTCCTGGGAACTTCACTGCTGCTGGCTGAGTAGCCTCACAGATTTTCCTTGTTGCCTTTAGCAAGGAACAAAACTATAGCACAGGGCAAGATAGCGCAGAGCAAAGTGAGCTCAGGCTGGGCAGGATGTCCATCAGGGCCCGGCTTGTTCTGACACTCAAAGGGAGAAGTCACCTGTAGACTCAGACTCAGTGGGCTCCCCTGGGAGGCGGTCCTCTGTGGGGTATCTCCAGGTGCCTGTCCGTGTTCACACCCCACACCGACCCCGAGGTGCTCTGCATGTCCTATCCCAAGGTCCCTGCCCTTCCTACCAGGACGTCACACCCCCCCCCCACCCCCGCGTGGGGGCTGACTTCCTCCTCTGATGTTCTCCTGGAGTGAACTGTGTAGATCCTGCGGCGCGGTCAGGTGACCTTCTGGTATAAGACTCATTTGTCGGGTGGAAGGGTAGTTTAGGGATCAAGCCTTCCTGGTATGTTTCTTTCTTTTTTTGTGAGCCAGGATCTTGCTCTAGTTTAGCTGGCCTTGAATTCACGCTGTGGCCCAGGTTGACCTTGAATTCAGCTCTCCTGCCTCAGCCGGCCAGTGCTGGGATCGCACAGCAGAGCCCTCTGGAACCAGGCAAGGACAGAAGAGACTCTTAGGGGAGGGAGGAAGGGATGAGAACTATGACATCTGTCACCAAGACACCAAGCTACAGGGAAACATTATACATCTTGGAAAATCCAAGTTTCAACAGGAGTTACTATTTTCTCAATCCCAAGCGTGTAACTTTCACCCTTGCCATAGAAATCCTGTTGATTCTTATTAAACTCTCTCTTGTGGAAGAAAGGTGAGGGCACTTAGCATGCCGCTGTGGCGTTGTGCTTCTGGCTAATGATTAATGTCCCTTGGGAGTTTCCTGCTCCATCATCCTGGAGACATAATGTTCCCAGAAGCCAGAGGCTGCCCCTGCACCTCCTCGTTCCACCACTAGGTGTCTCACCTCATCAGAGGACTTCCGGTCGCTCTGGAACCCGGCTACTGGGGGCCCTAAGAGGAAGAAGAAAGCAGCGAGGTGATTTGGATGAGTTCAACGTGCCCTGTGTACATCTCCTCAGAAGATGGGTGTGCCTGCCGAGACAGCAGCATCCACTCGCCTCTGATCTCACTCCAACACTGAGCTGCCCTCCCGAGAGGCTTAAGTGAAGAAGGTCGCGACCCCAGAATTCTGTGTTCAGCTAAATTGTCCTTGACGTGTGAAGCCATAAAAAAGGCACTTTCCAAAATGCAATGACTTAGAAAGTATGCCTCTTTCTTGTGCTTCCTGGAAAAACCGCTCTAAGATGTATTTTGGCTGACTAAGAGATAAATCAAATCAAGGATTCAAGAGCTGATCATAGCGAGTGCGAAGAAAATCTCAGTCAGTGTGCCTGGAATAGCACAGATGGCCCAGGCTACCTTTTCTCAGTGAAACTGACAGAATGGGAAAAAGAAAATCGAAACCCATAAGAAATGGAATAAAACTCATTTTCAGAAATGACCAGAGAAGAAAGATGGAGTAAGAAATTAGAACAGTAGCCTGTTTCAAAGTGAGAAATTGGATAAAATGAAACAGTTTGGAATTCAATCAGGATTGTCTTCCTTATGTTAGAAACGGTGCGTAGAAATCTTCCTGTCCAAACAAAGGATGGACTTGGGAGGCATGGACGACAGGGTATGTGGCTTTAATTTTCTTTTGCAAAAGGGTGTCCCTCCCACACGCAAGTGGAGAAGGAGACGACCAGGCGTGGTCGGAGGGAGCTATATTCCTAGCTCACAAGGCCCTCCCCCCACCGTTTCCCATTGGCGGGATTCACAGTCTTCCCGGGAAGGTCTAAGACATTGGCTCAGGGCCACATTTATCACAACGTCACATCCTAATCCCTCATCCCTCCTTCCTGCCTCTGTCTGGTCACCTGATCGGGTATGGCACGAAAATGTAAAGATCCGCCATCTTGAACAATGGGCCACCGTTGCCGCTAGGTGACGCTCACACTTATGAATGAGAACGTAGTGTTTAGTGTGGTTTTCTTTGTGCCAGAGGGAAGAGTAGGGTCAGGAGAGATGTTGGCCTCCTCCCGAGATGAAGGTGTGAAGAGAGGAGACACTTGCCAGGTAAAGGGAAAAGTTCTCCTCACCAGAATTGACTCCCAAACAGGGGAATCTTCAGAATTCATGTTGAAGCAATTAGTGAGAGAGGACAGACCAGTTCCTTGGGGATGTTCCCCAAAGAGAAGAGACAGCAAGTGCAAATGAAGGCAGGAGCAAGGTGGAGTCACAGAAATGCCAACCTGCCAGGCCTGAGGCACAAGTTTGTAACCCCATCACTCTGGGAGGCTGAGGCAGGAAGATTGTTAAATTCAAGCCCAGGCAGGGCAAATTAGTGATTTAGCAAGATCTTGTCTTGACAGGAAAAAAAGGAGGTTGCTGAGAATGGAGTTAAAAACAAAGGCCCCAATAACACACACACACACACACACACACACACACACACACACACACACACACACACAACTATATTCTTTGTGAGGGGATTAATGACAAGTTGTCCTATGCCATAATCATTTAAAAATTTGAATATTCACCATATATTCTGATCATACATCATGCTAAAAGAAATGGAAACAGTAGCAGGGAATCTTTGGGTCTCAATAGATTCCCTTTCTTATTCCTCCAGGACACAGTATCCCTGCCAGGTTCATCCTGTCCTGTTACGTGGGGTCAGGAACGTATCGATCCTACTCTTAGAACAAGGTGACAGCAGAGCTGGGAGCAGTAGGCCCAAACCCAGCATCCCTCTCAAAGGCCCATTACTACCACTAACGCTAGATCTGCCTAGATTGGAGGGTGAGGGAGCTGGCTTCTGTCCACTGTCTGAGAAGATGAGAGCAAGGCTGCTGCCTAGGGTGACGTTCAGGGCTGGCAATTACACAGCACAATGCCCATGTGCCCTCAGATTTAATACAGAAATCAGGAGTGTTGTGAAAGGGCCTGAAAAGCCTTTAATTTTCTCAGCCGTCTAAGGCTCCTTGCTGCCTGGAGTGTGTCTGGTACAAAAGCTCTGTCCCTCATGTGCCTTGCTGAATACAACACTTAACCCAGCTGTGCAATCTTCCCAGATGCTCCACACTGGGACTCAATCACGCTTCTGACTTCTCCCCTCCCCTCAGTCCTCCTCCACACTCCCTTCCTTCTGGGAGAAAGAAGGAGCCCACTGTTGAGTGTCTCTTTGATGCTTATCTTTGGCCAACAGGAGGTGTTGCTATCTGCTGCCGCTTGGCACCTTGAAGGTCCTGCCCCTCAACCTAGCAACCCAGTGTTTTGCAGAAGTGTCAACAGGCTGCCTCTTTCTCTGGCTCTGCCTGCCCTTCTGGCAAAGGAACTGACCAAGCTATCCCTGTGGCACATTGGAACATTTCTGTGTAAAATGCAAACCTGTGTGATTTTGATGTCTATTAAATCTGTCCTCCTGCTCAGCAGCTGAGAGAGCTGGGACTCAGCTCCACCGGTATTACCTGGTAATCTGAATTTAAATGCCCACTTAGACAAACAGCTCCATAGAGCCGGACTCGCACTGCAGGAAGCCATCAGTAAATCTGGTAAGAGTAAATGTCTTTGAACTTCCTCAGAGGCGCCTGGGGAATCCTGGGAGGAAGGGAGGAAGCGCTTAGGCTTGGAGGAAGTTTCAGGCAATCAAGGTGCGGGTGTTGGTCTGTCATCGGAATGTTGTGCCTTCAGCAAGAGTCTGCACAGCACGGGCGTCATTGCAAAAAGGCAGGCTGGGTGACGCCGGAGCTACAGCAGCACGGTACTACGGCCTATGGGTGATGCAAACCTCAAGGAAGTTTCTCACTGTGGGCTAGCCAACTCATTTCTCTGCAGATGTTACAAGGGGCATAGGGACTCAGAGCTGACTCTGGGTGCTTTTGTGCTGGGTGACATGCCTGGTGCTTCTAAGATGGCAGCCAGGACCTGGAGTGGAAGAGAGGCCCACCCAGGCAGGTGGAAGGTACCCGAGTCTCAGCCAAGGCTTGCAGTACAAGGCATGACGGTGTCTGTCCAAGCTGCAGTGTTGGACAGGATGTCAGATGGACAGAGCCCCAGGGCATGGAGGGCAGCCTCCCCAGAGCCCAGACACCCCAAGGTCATTATCTAAATGAGTGCTTCCCAGCATTATTTGGGAGACTGAAGCTACAGGCTGAAGTAGGCGGGATAGGCTGTGCATGGCAAAAGAGAAAACTGCCTGTCTTGGGTATGAGAAAAAAAAAAATACGTGAAAGGCCAGTTGGCTTTTCCCTGGAGAATAATCTCATGCTGATTAATGTGATTATGATGATTAATGTGATTATAGCAGTTTATGTGTATTGCTGGCACCCAGAATTGGGTTTGGAGCATAGACTAATAGCCCATAGAAGCTAATGTTGTTTCTTACTATTGATTTTCCTTTATGTATTTTGGCTGCATTTTTGGGTCATGCTCAGCTCCACTTCCCAAATAGTCTCTGTACCAAATAGGCCTTTTTGTCTTTCATTGTGCCTTTTATTTTTTACCCCCTGTTCTCATTGTTGATGCATAACAAACCACCCTGAAACTCAGTGACCTAAAATGACAGTCATTTAACTGTGTGTCCTACGATAACTGAGACAACTCATGGCCATAAGATTAAAGATAGCCTGAAGGTTCACTGAGGCATGTTTGAGGAACAAGACTAGCTGTCACTTGTCAGCACAATGCACCCTGGCCTGGTGACTTCCAGGACGTGAGATATCTCTGGGACACCTTTCAGTTTGTTTTGGTTTGGATCTGGAATGGCCTTCAAAAGCCTCAGAATCTGGGTGTTGTAGAGTGAATGCACGATCATGTGTTTCCAGGACTTGAGGACTAGTTGAAAGGGGTAGAACGTTGGTGCTTGATCTGGAAGGGGTAGATCACGTTGGCGTGACCTTGAAGGAGCCAATCATTGGGACATGATCTGGAAGGGTGTGTGCACTAGCCCTGCCCCTCTGAGGGCTTCCTGTCTGCCGTGCTGTGAACAGTCTTTTCTCCTGCTGGGCCTCTGCTGTGTGCTTCCACCATTGCCTGCCACCTGTGAATGGAGTGAGTCCTTGTGAAGCTGTGCGCTAAAATAGACTTTTCTTTGCTTGAGTTGTGGATGTTTTGTACTGTGTCCCAGCGACAAAAATGTAACAAAGACAACAATGAAACTCACCTTTGAGGAGTGGTTTAAACTCTCCTTATGAAAGAAATACCTGATAAATGGCTTGGACTGAATACAGTTATGAGAAGGGGGAAGGATCCTCCAAACTCAGAGAATGGTGTTTGGATGTCTTGGTCAGCTACTTACCTGGTCCTTGCCTGCATCTAGCACCTACCGCCTGCTCTCGCTCCAGATCTCTTATCTGTAAGAGCAGCTTCAGAACAAACTACATGAGCATCAGACAGTGTCTGTGACCATATCTAGCTCCTGTCACTGGCCCCAGTGCCTGTGATTGATCTTGTAAGAAAACTGCCAGAACAGAGCATGCGGGCATCCTCAGTGTCTGAGACTCGGGTCTTAACCATGGATAAGACCAACAAGGGAGAGTCACCCCTGGGGAGCCTAGTTCCCAGGACTACCTGAGACCTGGTTAGACAGGTTGTAGTCCAGCTATGGTTTCTGTGCTGCAATGATGTCTTAAACCTCCGCTGGTAAGAGCTGAATGGTTGGGAGTGGTTAGAATGGCTGAGGAGCTGGAACTCTATGGAAGCTTCTTCTCCCACACATTAGACAGCTGGGTTGGAAAACAATAAGGCTGGGCTCGAGTGAGTCTTTTAGGCCATCCAGCATGGCAGCTCATGGCTGAGGCAAAAGTGTTGGAGCTGCTTTTATGATTTAGCTGGGGAGATACATGGCATGGCTTCTGCTGCAGTCTGTGGCCAAAGTGTCCACTGGCCCGCTGACCTCCAGGGTAGTGGGTGTTGGGAGGAGCGTTTCAGGATGGATGGCCATGACTTATGACCACATTGCCCTGTGGACTCTGTCTTTGCTGAATTGTTGCTTTTTCTGACCCTTTCTTGCCTTTCTTTCCTCATATTCATCTCTAGTAGGCTCTTCCCTAGGCGGGAAGTGCTCTCTCTCGTCTCTCTCGGCTTTTCTATCCATTTTCAGTTTGTTCTTGCTGCATGGTTGCCTGGATTGGAGTGTACTTTATTGATCTCTTGAGGAAATCTGTCATTTGCCTGGGATTGTAACAATGACGCCAGGAAGAACAGGCATAAAGCAGCGTTATTTATGGTGTTTCCAAGATGCTCCAGGTTCCCTCTCTCCTCCTAGTAGCTTCGTCAAAGGTCACAGTTTTATAGGCAACAGAGACTATTGTATAAATCAGTAAGTCCCAGGCATCTCAAAATCCCCTGCACTCCCAAAGCTCTTCTCCAGCACATCCTTCACAACTGAGCTTTTTACCATGTACCATAACACCCACACACCCACCCCCACACCCCACCCCCACATTTTTCTTTTATTTCTGATTGAAATTGTGGTGTTCTGGTCTCCTAGATTCTAGAAAATCAGTAGGGGGGCGGTTATCTCCTGTGCCTTGCTCTGTTTTTATGCTCTCTGTTACGGTCTGGTTCTGGGATGTACCCTCAAAGCCTCAGAAGATTACGTAATCATGAGGATTAGTCTATTGGTTATCTGTGCTGTTACGTGGTGGGGATTAATCAGAAGGGGCAGTTCACTGGGACATGACCTGGAAGAAGGCATACTAGCTCTGCTGTTCATCTCGCTCTCTTGACTTCCTGTCTGCCATGTTGTGGTTAGTTTCTCTGTAGCTAAACTCTCTGACAAGCTCTTCCACCATTACCAGCCACCCATGAAGGGACTCAGACCTTTTGAAACTATGAGCTAAAGTAAACCTTTCCTTCTTTAAGTTGTGGTTGTCAGGTATTGTGTCCCAGAAATGAGAATGTCACTGGGGAACTCTCCATCAACTTTGTGCCAGCCCACCTCAAATCGGATAGATACTAATTTATTAGAAAAATCACGTTCATATTTCTGCCAGTAAGATTGGCATCTTTAGGTGTGGGAGTTTTGCCACCACAAAAGGGCCGGGTGAGAGGAAAGGTGAGCGCAGCTGGGGCCCCTGTCCCAAGAGTACCAGACCCAGCTGGGAGTCTGTCGAAGCAGGAACTCACTGTATTCAGGAAGTACAGAAGCTTATGTAGGGTAGAGGGAGAATGTGGCAAGGAAGGGAGAGCAGGTGATTTGATGTGGTGTCTACGTAAGTGCGCGTTAAGCCAATCAGCGAGATGTCCATGCAGGCAGGCACTGGGCACTCGCAGCAATAGTACTGGGATCACACGCTGTCCATGAGGGTGGAAACGGATTGGCCCAGTCATCTTCCTCAGTAAACACCCAAGGTGGCCGCTCCTGGGACTTCCGGCAGGCACCATCTTAGATATCACCCCGCAATTAGGGTTTTGTTTTGCATAGCTGATTGATTTGACACAGTAAGTGGACAAAGTAGGTGGAAATGAGTGGCAATTGAGTGTCCACGGAAGTCTTTTCGAAAAGGACATTCACACTGTAAGTCAATGTGGCTTTATGGTTTGTGGCATTTTTCATGGAACGTCTCCACAGTCTTCTCTGCAGGGTGTATAAAGGCCACTGACTGGGAGACAGTGGGCAAGTGCTGAATGCCAATGCTCCCTCTAAACAGCGCTGTGACCTTGGGAGATTCCAGCTACGTTCTGAGACTTAGACTACTGTCTATAAAGCAGTGGTAATAGAACTGAATATTTAGCATCAGGATTAAACAGCATCCATTTTTATGGTGAGGATTAAATAAAAAAGAATTTATGGGGGAAGTGTTTGTAGAATTCAAGTAATAAAAGTTAGTAATTGTTCATTAGTGGGTGAAGTCAGGGACTGTTAACTCGAAGAAGAGCTGGACTGGAGCTTCACCTGGCTGACGCAGCTGGACAGAAAGAAAAAGTAGGGTGTGAGAAGTGTCATGGCAGAAGAAGGGTGGCCTTGTCGCATCTTTAGCTGGATGGGGTCCAGTTCAGGCCTAGCTGGCCAGATTTGATTTTCTCAGGGCATCTAGAAATGTAGAATTTTATGAAGACTTTTATGTTTTTTAAATGTTTGTTGTTCATTAACACACATAAACAACTGTAGTGTAGGACAGACACAATAATGTACAACTCATGTGTCTCCTACACACTGACAATTTAAACTTTGGTTCAAGATGATGCTGCGGGCAGAGAGATGACATAACATAATGAGTCCCCCCATCGCCCAGCCAGGTACACCTGTGAGCCCTGGAAGTAATGCAGTACGTGATCAGGAGCGAACGCTGAGCAAAGAGGGTGGGCTGGCAAGAGACAGTGGGATGGGAGAGATAGCGAAGTGGGAGGGCACCTTAGTCCTCACCCTGTGGCAGGAAGAGACCTCAGCGTGCGTGTCCTGGCCTGCAGCCTCACAGTGGAACACAGTACAATGTCACTAAGTGTAATTATCCTTAAGAGTGGCTAATATGATGAGTTCATGGATAGAGGGGCTAGAGGAATGGCACAGTGGTTGAAGCATTTGCTTAGCAAACACAAGTCCCTGAGTTCAATTCCCCAGCACCACGTAAGCCAGGCATGGTGGCATACTTGTAATCCCAGCACTCGGGAGGGTGAGGCAGGAGGACTGCCATGAGTCCAAGGCTAGTCTGGACTACACAGTGAGTTCAGGAGCTGTCTGGGCTTCAGAGAGAGAGACCCTTTCTCAAACCAAGAAAGAAAAAAAAAAAAAGAAAAGATTACTAAGAAGCTGTGGAGCTTTAGACTGGAGAAAAAAAACCTATTTTTCCTTATTCTACAAACATGTAAAATGATCGAGGCAAAATTATGCTAATGATCAAGGCAATGAACCTTAAAGATAGGATGGCCCTCATGAAGGTCAGGCTCCTATACTTTATTCCGAATGATAGAGCGGTGGATGGTATCTGTAGACTGTGGTAAATTACAGATGTGGGCTGTTCAACTGCAGTATACACAAAGCAACATAATACACATACATATGAGTCAGCATGGAGTTTTAAAACATCTTGAAGAAACAGAGGAAAGTTTGAAGGAGAAACATGAGTGAGGAATCAGAGGACAAACAGGCATCTGAGAAGACCTTCCATGCCACTGGTCTTTAGACAAGTGTAAGTGGATCCTTCAAGGTGGTCCACTGCAAATCTATAAAAATCCCAAATAAAAAATAGTGACAACACTAGATGCCGGTGAGGCTGCCAACAAACTAAGTTACTCACATGAGGTGTCTGGAATATGATATGTTATATCCATTCTAAAAACGTTTCCACTTACTTTTCTTTTTAAAAATGTGCAATTTCTATAATACTCAGCATTTTTTTTTTTTTTTTTTGAGACAGAGTCTTGCTGTGGTGCCTAGGCTAGTCCTAAGATCACTATATCGCCATGCTTATCTTGAACTCATGATAGTCTTCTGCTTTTTCTTTCTTTCCTTTTTTTTTTTTTTTTTGATTGCTGGGTTTATGGGCATCTGCCACCAAACCTGGCTATTTTTTTTTTTTTTTTTTGAGACAGGGTCTCACTCTGTAGCCCAGACTGGTCCTGAACTCACTATGTAGCCCAGGCTGGCCTTGGTCTCATGGCAGTCCTCCTGCCTCAGCCTCCCGAGTGCTGGGATTACAAGTGTGAGCCACCACGCCCAGCTTATGTGGTGCTGGGGAATTGAACTCTGGGCCTTGCATTTGCAAGGTAAGTGTATTAACTGGCCATTCCTCCAGCCCCATCTGGTTAATTCTTATGTGATGCGGGGAATTGAACCCAGGCCTTGTGTACTAGGCAAACAACTTTAACCACTGGATTATGCTCCCAGTCCTATTACACAGCAATTGTACTTTTGGGTACTTATCCTAAAGAAATGAAAATTTATCATCACACAAAAATTTTTTATGATTACTCAAAACAGTTTTGTTTTTAACATGCCATATTGGGAATAAGTCAGTGTTTCCCTGAGCGAATGGTTAAGCAAACTGCGGTACATCTATGCCATAGAATGCTAAAAGTTTTAGGAACAAACTGTTGATATCCACAACAGCTTAGATGAATCTCAGGAGAATGTTGTGACATCAAAAAGAGCCAATCATTAAAAGTTATTAGAACAGAGAGGGAGGTTTAGAGACTTATAGAAGTCAGGCAGAGGAGATGTTACAGTTTGAGCCTAGACTGTTCCCCCCACCCAGCCTGTGCATTGGAGGCGTGTTCCCTATTATGGTGCTGGCGGAGGTGGCGGAAGCTTTGAGAGATGGGGTCCAGTGTGAAGTCTTAGGTCTTTGGGAATGTGACCTTGAAGGGGTCCACCCTCTTGCTCTTAGCTTCTTGGCCACGACAAGGTAAGTGGGCTTCTTCTAGCACCTTGTGCTCTTGCCATGCTGTGCCACCTCCTCACAGGCCCCAGAACCACAGGATCTACTGACCACGGACCCAAAGGTCCACAGCTGTGAGTCAAAACAACCTTTCTTCTTTTTCAGCTGATTTGGCCGAGGTTTCTGTTACAGTAATGGAAAGCTAATGGGAGAGACTTGCTAAGAGGGAGCTGCTTGGTGTCTTTACTGGGCTGTTGGTACATGGACCTAAAGTGTGACAAAATTTCATAGAAGTAAGTAAATATCTGGGGAAGTCTAAGTAAGATCAGCTGGGTGTGCTGGTGCATGCCTGTTATTTCAGCACTTTGGGAAACCTGAGATGGGAGGAATGCAAGTTTGAGTCTAGTTGGGGCAACTTAGTGACTCAGTGAGAACCTGTCTTTTAAAAAGGGAGAAAAATGGGCCGGAGTGCAGCTCAGTTAGAAGGCCTTGGGTTCAATCCTAGTTACCACCAGATAAAATTAGTGAGTGACACCAGTGTGAATGTATTGGTTGTGATATTGTACTGTAGTTTTGCGAAGTCCCCACAGAGCGAAATGGAGCAAAGAGGTGTTTTTCTGTATTATTTCAAATAAAAAGTTTAACTAAAAAAGTGAGGCTGACTTAAAATAGAAGAGATGGTCTCCATTTCCCACCATTTCTGTGAACCTACCTGGACCTAGCATTAAGTTTTGTATCTAAAAAATTTAAAAAGGCTATCAAGTTGGAATAAACAAAAAATGCCTTTGAAGGAAGCTTCCACTGTGACCTGGGATAGAGCCCACGGCTAGGAATGATTTAAATATTTTTTTATGTGCTGCTGGGAGGTTGGAGAATTCCTTCCTCCCCCTTTGATTTCTCATGTCAGCTCGGCAATCCCTCCTTCAGAAGTTGTGAGATAGGACTCTGAAAAGCAAATCGTACATTATCTGTCATCTAAAGATGTCTTGGTTCTGGCAAATTACAGGAGCGAGTCCCCTTTCTATCCGAGTGCTTGAAACTACTCCATGGGGAAGGAGGAGGCAGAAAAGCTATTTCCTACCACATGGTCATTAAAGAAATGGATTTTCCATCTCCTGTCCCTATTGAAGGCAGTGGGAAGATACAACGTTGGAAACCTCTGTAGCTCCGTAGAACCAAGAATTGAAAGCAATTCATGGATTCATAGGAGAACAGATGGAGGCAGATCCACTCATCTGGGGTGCATAGGTGCCTCATTTCCCCTACACTTTATAGAAAACGCTTCTCTATTAGATCTGATACTTAAAAACAATTGTGCTCACCTCGCTCCATCTCTTTGCTTGCCATATGACTTTGCCTGTAAAGAAATCTTTGATATTTGAGCAGGCAAAGGGGGCAGGGGGCAGGGGGCGAGTGAGTCAATAATAGAAAAATCAAGAACTGGATTTTATATGACTTACTTGGCAGACACTGGCATTATTTAGCCCCCCAACAGCTGGAAGGAAACAATTTTCATTGTTTATTGAGTGCCTACCATGTGCTGCTGTGCCTGCCATGTGGACTAGGGAGACTAGAATTACCAGAAACAAGGCCTCTGGTGAAGTGATGTGCAGATCACACAATATTTTGAACTGTACTATCTTGTGTGGTTGTCACAAAAAGCATGCCATTTAAGCATGCCATTTTATAGGAGAGAAAATAGAATTTTTGTTAAGCTAAGAAGATGCCCCACACTCTTGTTAGGCACGCAGCTGGAGCTCTTTGTGACTCAGGAGCATTCTCCCTGTGTCCACCTGCTGGGTTCCAAACCCCCCTGGATGCCTGAAACTTCTGTGAATACCGAACCCTGCAGAGACGGAGTTTCCTGGAAATAAGTACTTAGTTTATAAATCAGGTGCAGTGAGAGGCCAGCCATACTAACTAGGCTAGTTTATACTTGTAACGGCTTTTGCCATATCTCTGATATTTTTAAGTTCTTTGGTTAAATTTTATAGTTTTGTTTTGAACTGCTTATTTTTAGATATTTTATATTTAAAATTTTACTTGTATCTTTTGTTCATTACATTATTAACTGTTTAATTGCATGATAGTGTATGGTCTTTATATTTTTGTAGTAAATTTACTTGTGTTTTAAACATTATGATTAAATATGCATAACATAAATACTCCTTTCTTTCTTATTTTCTTTCTTTTTTTCTTTCTTTTTCTTTCTTTCTTTCTTTGTTTCCTTCTTTCTTTGGAGACAGATTCTTGTTCTATAGTTCAGGCCAGTCCTGGATTCACTAAGTAGCCCAGACAGGCCTAGAACTCATGGCAGTTCTCCTGCTTCAGCTTCCCAAGGGTTGGGATTATACGTGTGTGCCACCATACTCAGTTTATGTGGCCCTGGGGAATTGAACCCAGGGCTCTGTTCTGCCTAGGCAAGTGTCCTTGTCACTGAGCTACATCCCTAGCCCCCAGATTCATTATTTTAACAACTTTAAGTGTATAGTTTTGGGAGATTAGGTGTACTCATATTGCTGTGCAGTAAATCTACTTTTGTAATAAATATGCTTTGTTCTTTTTGGTTGTTTATTTGTACTTAACTGCTAGCTTCCATTTGCTAACACTTTATTTACAGTGCTTTTACGTCTATACTTAAATGCAACTGTTCTGTGCTACTTACCTCCAGGTTTTCTTCATATCAGCCTTTTGCTAGCTCTATAAAAATAAAGTGTTTTCACTCTCAGTTTCAATAGAATAAAAATTATCATTTGTATAAAAAGCTTGAGTAAAATTATACTGGAAGTGTCTAAACCTATAAACACTTCATAGGTAATCCTTCCTCCCATCCTGTGTCCTGCTTTGGACTCTGCTGTTTCTTCATTTAAAAAAAAAAATTAGTTCAAGCAATTTGTACTTCCTAGGAAAATTTATATTTTCTAATAACATGTCTTACATGCATGCACTTTGCAATGCCTCGCAGGACAGCCAAAAGCATCTCTGCAAAGACAGAGGTGCCACGGTGTGAGTTCTGTGAGTTGTCTGTTCTCGTATGAATCCATGCCCAAAGGCAGGTCGAGGAGAGGACTATTCCCCCCCCCCCCCCCCGTTCATTGTTTATTTATTTATTTATTTTTTTGGGGGGGGGGTTGAGTACAGGAGATCAAACTGAGGGCCTTCCCACTGAGCAGAGGAGCGAGGACAGGAGAGCCCCTGGCTCTTATTTATTTGTTTGTTTATTTATTTTGAGACACAATCTTTCCAAGTGGCTAAGTTGGGCTTAGGTCTCTGCTTCCCAAAGTCCTTGGTTTACAAGTGTGCCCTTTGCCTGGCCATCCTCTCCTTTTATATCTTGTTAGAAATAATAAGCTGTATAAACCGGTTCCAGAAAGTTCTTCTCTGTGGTATTGAATTCCAAGTGATAAGACATTAAAGCAGTAATGAGCATGAGTTTTGCATATAAATCAGTTAAAAAATAAACAATACCCTGTTCCCCTTAGGAGACCTCTAATATGCACTTGAACATTAAACATTCTTAGAAATTCTAATGAAAAGAAATCTAGTGAGTATTTTTCAAGCCAGTGTTCTTTTTTTTTGGCACTTTTTTTTTTTTTTTTTGAGTATAACATCTACGAACTTCCTGGAGAGCTGGAGTGTCATACAAAATGTTTTGCAAGATGGCGAGTTGGAAGGCACATCTTACTTAATCTTTGTCCCACCTAGCTACCTCTTCCTTGGGCATGTACATGTAATTCAAGGTTCAGACCAGGTTGGGCATTTCCATGGGAGGAGGGCTAATGATGCCGCGAGGTTTGTTTCTGGAGCTTAACACTTTTCTTGGTGTGGAGCGAAGGTTCGTTGATGGAGGCTGAGAGGGAACAGGATGGAGTTTCCAGCCACCTTACCTTCCACTCATGTGTGACTCCTCACGTGTGCTATTGCACAGGGTTCCCAGGTACCACATTGCAAAGCAAATGACATGCTTTGTGAAGCTCCATTATCTCAGTCCCATTACTTCTTAACCCTTTCAGATCAGGTGCATTCCTTTTCTTTCTGGAGAATTAAATATTATATTTTACCACAAAATACTCATTCACTTTTACAACCAAAACTGATTTTGAAGGAGCTTGATCCTAGCTAGAAAAATATGATCCTAGCTAGAAAAATATGATCCTAGCTAGAAAAATATACTAGGAAAAAGTAAAGAAATTGGCAAAAAGAACATTTTATATTTAAATCTAGATATTTTATGAGGTCTGGTTGAACTGTATAATACTGAATGTTTAAATAAAAAATGTGTTACATTAACAAATTTTTATAATCGCTTGAAACATACCCCCTTTGTTTTAAACAAACTTGTGACATCACTCTTGATACTTTTTAGAGCAGTTCTAGAAGGGACTGTCTTTCACTGGTGTCTTTCCTAAAGAGGTTGACTAAAAGTACAGTGGGTGATGCTGCTGAGTGCCACTCAACACAAAGGCAGGGTTGTGGTTTGAGTCTGAAGTGTCTCCCTAGAGCCTCATATGTTTGGATGTCTTGGGAAACCTATGGAACTGTGTGCTGTAGGGAGGTAGGGCCTGTCTGGAAGGGGCAGATGCTTAGGGCTTGACCTGGAGGAATTATGTCAACTTGTTGAGTTTAGGAAATGCCCAGGGCAGAGCTTTCACGTGTGTGTGTGATTGACTCGTGGGCCAGGAAATGAGAGAACACACAGTGTTGGTGTGGGTGGCCCGACTGGCAGCTTGAACTGAATGAAGCAAGGAAGAAGAGACACTGTTGCAGCGTTTCCTGGGAAAGCTCAGGCCTTCACCTTCTTCTCCAGACATCAACTCCCCCTTTCTTGACTTGGCTTTCTGTCTGCCATGCAGTCAAGAGCTCTTCTGCAACTCGATCTCTGCTAGGTGGTTCCACCATTTCTGGCCACACACGAATGGACTGTGGAGACCTTCTGAAACTGTGAGCTTAGATGAAGCTTTCCTTCCTTAAGTTGTAGATGTCGGGTATTCTCTCCCAGTAATGAATGAGTAACTAAGATAAGCAGGTTTATAAAAATATTTTTGGTGGGTCCTCTTCCCCTTTTCACGGAATCTGGCACTGTGTGGCTCTGGTTGCTTCCCCAAAGTCAAAATGGCCATGAAAGATAAACATTTTTAATTTGTCAGGACATTGAAGCAGCCACAGTAGCACAAACAGGGACACTCATGGATGGGGACCTCCAGAACTGCTTCAGAAGGTGGCAAGGGAGCTGGAGATGTGTCCAAAACAAGGGAAGAAGGGTTAATGTTAAGATATCCTAATGTAAACAAGTTTTTTTTTAAATTAACTATAATTTGCAATCGCATCCACTTACAGTGGTGGAGAAATTTTGAATTGCAATAGACTTTCTTCAGCGTTTTTTCTGTGGAACCGTATCATGGAGGTAAGCACAAGACTCATGGCGCATCACAGACAACAGCTGTGTCTCCAGAAACTTTCACTGATGTCTTTATGTGCAGATTAGGGGGAGGGAGACATTTTCCGCCTTGCCGTACGTACTTGCTCAGATCTGAGCGATTAAGTGATCTTTGTCAGGTAATTAAGCTGTTCCACTTTGGAGGCAAATGTTCTGAGGCTTGATTTTCAAATTGTATTTCCTTCACAGAAGCAGGCCCTGATCCTCTCCGCTGTGTGGGATCACCCAGTAAGACTCTTCTTTCAAGAAGGATTTAGCACACAGACTATTGTACCGCCTGCCTTAATTAGGGACCAGAGTTAAAAAGAGACAACCACAACGCTTGGGTGCGAGTCGGAGTTTGCGTTCTTCCTAGGAAGAGTGGGACTACGCCGTCCACCCCTTTCATCACCTTGCTCACAGCTCCTGTCATTAATGACAACAAGAAGGCTTTTCTCCTTAGATTGTTGTTCACTTCATGCATAAAGATACTTGTGATCCACTTTGCAAGGCAGAAAGGGGGCTTGAACTTGTGTTAAGAGTGGGACACAGTTTAGCCAAGCTTCCTGGCACTTAGGAGAGAGCTCCATCCGACGTAGGCTCCATATCCTCAGTGCTGCCAACCGTTTCAGATCCCGGGCTCCTGGCAGAGGGCGCCTTGTCCCTCAGTCACCCTGGAGTGGGCAGTTTCTGGCTAAGAGCCAGCCACTTTACCATCCGTCTCTTGTCATAGCACCAATTATACAGACTCAAGCGGAGTCTGCTTGGGGACAGCATTTCTGTGGGTGGCATCTCTGAGCTGATCCACTTGGTGTTTGCACACAGCTGAATAAACAGGTTTGTTCCTTTGAGAGCCCTTGACCACAGTTGTTGTTTTTTCTTCTTTCACACGTCCAGCAGCTAGTTCTTACTCACCTACTGTGAGTCTGTTCCAGCACATTTTATTTGGCCTTTTTGGTTCAAATAGCTCTGACTGGGAGCTGTCCTCAGTTCGCATTGGGAAGCTCTGTCGATGCTCCAGCCTGCGTTCTTCCTTTTTTCCCCAGTGAGGTGGAAGTCACCCTGTATCTAGCCTCCGGTGAACTGTTTCTGTCTCAGTGAAGTTTTCCTGCATGTGTGTTCCCAGTCGTCAAGTTGTCAGTGCTCTCCCGCCTTAGGCTGCAGGACTTGGCACAGTGGGGGCCCTTCAGCCTTTTTTTTCCGCAGAAAGGCCTCCCACACAGAGTCTGGAGACCATCATTGTTGCAGCCCTAGAAATGCTTTATGAAATTTCTCAACATTCTCTTAAGTAAAAAGTTAAGATTACTTATGGGGAGGCACGATCCTACAGTTGGCACATGCTAGAAATTAGAGGTTTCTTGAAACCAGACTGGTAAGGATGGGAATGAATACCTCCGGTGGCCTTTGTGAGCAGTAGATCACCCAGTAGTACTCTTCTTGAGGACAGGTCTGAGTGAAGGTGTGTGTGTATTTTCATGCCTATGTGCAAGATTAAGATGTCATGTGCCACCCTACAAGGCAGCAGGTGGGCACTGAGACCTGTGCGTGTAGCTGGGTGGGCAGAAGGTCACTGTGCCTGTGTGGCCCAGATGAAGCGCATCTCTGATGCTAACACAGGCAGACATCAAGAAGCTGCCCTCATCCCTGGATACTGAGCAGGAAAACATGACCTCTAATGCTTTGTGCCCATGGGTCTTGTACCCTAGGCTGGAGGGTCTAACCGTTACTGTTGGTTGATTGAGGAACCTTTGGGGAAAAGGAAATAGAAATTTTAACCTTACTAGAAGGAAATTATGAACAACTACATGTGACTAATTTGAAAGATTTGATGAGAAAGAAAAGAACTCTTGAAAACTGTAGTTCTACAAAATAATATACAAAGAAATAAAAATTCCCATAGAAGGGGTTAATTTTTTATCAGACATTTATCCAGTTTCAAATTGTAATGAAAATTAGATTCACACTATTTACCAAACCTTTGTGGAATATGTAATTCTTATGCAAATATTTCAAAAAATTAGAAATGAAGGTAAAGATTCTAATTAACTTCATGAGATCATTAGGACCTTGATTCCAAAACCAGGCAAAAATAGAATGAAAACTATGTTAATTATGGTAAAAGATGCAAAAATCCTAATTGAACTTGAAAATTGAACCTAAGAATGTGTATGAGAGATAGATAGAGAGAGGAGCCTTAATATTGATTTTTCAACTTTATACCAGGTAAGGTTGATGCGCTCCTGGTGTGTCTGCTTGGATATCACGGAATCATGGCCTTGAGGACCATACATTACCATGTGAGCTTCCCATCCCATCCTCTCCTGTGTGCTTCCTCTGCTGTGCTTCCTGGCCCTCACTACATCCTTCCACCATGATGCTTCGGCCTTGCAGCAGCAGACTGTGGACTGAATTCCTCTAAACTGTGAGTTAAATTAAATTTCTTCTCTGTTAAGATGCTTGTTATTGTGTTTGTTAGTGATGACAAAGCTGAAAGAGAGAGAAAGAGAGAGAGAGAAAGAAAGAAAAAAGGGAGAGAAAGTGAGAGGAAGCGAAGAAGAGATAGGAAAACACACACACAAACACACAGAGACAGAGAGAGAGAGGACATCATGAACATTTATCAAAAACAGTCACATCACAAACAGAATCATGCTCTGTGGATTTCTCCCAGAAATGTAGGGATAGTCATAATGGAAAACAACTGAAAATCTTTTAAAGCACAGAAAGAAAACAAGTGTCTTTTAACTAAACATGGTGTCTGCTAAATACCTGCAGTATTTATTGTGCTTAATGGTGAGATGAGAGGAGGGTTACCTTAAAAGTCAGAAATAAACCAGGAACGTCCTCCATGACTATTTTGGTATTACACCAGAAGTTTGAGGAAATATATTAACTTGAACTACTTAAAAGTGCTTATAGTCAGTGATTTCTGACCAACTGTTTAATAGAAAAAAGAGAAAAAATATATAAAATTTAAAAAATGAATTCCAGGTAACACTACTTATATCTAAAATGTTTGTCTGTATAAAAAATTTAAGAGATATCACAGAAAAATTATTCAAACAGCTTGGAAAATTACTGGGCACAACACCAATACTTAAAATCAACTTCGTATGCATATATAACAGCAATTAATTATAAGAAATTAAAATGTTTAATAGTTTTTAAAATTATAATTATGGAGTCAACATTGGAGAGTTATAAATAAAAAGAAAATAACAGAAGATCTAAGTTATAGGAAAATTAATATTATAGAAGTGAGTATCAGCCCCAAATTATAACTGTTAGGTTCCAATAAATATCTCAGCAAGATATTTATGGAAATTAGTGTGGTGATCTTAAAATTTGAAGTGAAAAGAGGATCTAAGATAATTTTCAAAGAGATGAGTAAGTTGGAATTTGAACAACCAACTTAAGAAGCTGTATGTAATAAGATAGCCTGATATTTGTACAGAGTTAGTCAAATAGAAGACTGCTATAAAACAGAAAATATAGAAACAGAATTTTATGTTAATCTCTGCTTAATCCAAAATTATTGGTGTTAACTATGAGGGGAGACTGGTAGTCTTTAATCTGTTTAAGATAATAGGCTTACCTTAGAGATAAAGAAAAAGATAAAAATAATATACTATTTTCACAGTCTTCCCAAAACAAAGTAAAAAAACCCTACTGAAATGTGAAAGGAAAAAAATGACCTTTTGAACAATGGGCTCATGAACAAAGTGGCAATTGTGGCATGGATAGAGGTTTCCTAGAAGAACATATAGGAGAATATATTGTGACATTGGGTAGAAATATATATTTTAAATGCAATATTAAGTTAAAAACCTGTATACTAAGACAAAACACCAAATATATAAAGGGATAATTTGCAGATGAAGAAATCCAAATTAGAGAGAGAGAGAAAGAGAAAGAGGAAAAGAGAGAAAGAAAGAGAAAGAAAATAAATTCTCAATCACTCTAGCAATCTATTAGACAAGGACATATAAGTTAGAGCAAATATGAAATACTGTCTTCTACCCATAAAATTATTAGAAATTATTGACCGGCAACATGTTTGATAAAAATGAATTATTCATTACTGGAGGGAGTGCATGTTAGTACAAGCCATTTGGAGATCAATTTTTCTGTTCCCAAGAAAAAAGAAAGTACGTGTATCCTATGATCTAGTAGTTACACATGTTCTTTAGGAACCTCTGGTGGAAATAAGCAGGGGACACCTGCAAGGGTTTTCATCTCATGGCTGTTTGTAATTTCCAAAGAAAGAAGACAGTTTGGAGCCAAGTCCTGCCATCCCCTGCAGGTAACTGCTGTCCCTTTGAGAAACAGTGCCTGGCCCATTACTGGGCCTTAGTGGAGAATGAATGCTTGACCGTGGGATACCAGGCTACCATGTGGCCTGAGCTGCACATTACGAGCTCGGTGCTATCTTATCCTCCAAGTTGTATAGTTAGACATGTACAATAGCAGTCTGTCTTCTGAAGGAAGTGGTGTATACGTGATCGAGCCTATTGGCGTTAAATATGACAGGAGACTGGTAGTCTTTAATTCGTCTAAGATAATAGGTTTACCTTAGAGATAAAGAAAAAGATAAAATAATATCTGCAAGGCACTCAAACACTTAGGGTGCCTGCTCCTGCTGTTCCCCGAAATGCACCTGGGGATTCATGGGGTGCACCCTATGATGAATGGAAAAGAAGACCAGGTCCTATTTTACAGATGGCTTGGCATGTTGTGTGGGCACTCTATGGAAATGGACATCTGTAGCACCATTATACTCACCTTCTAGAAAGATCCTTCCCCAAATTAAAATGAGGAAGGAAAATCTTCACAGCTGATAGAACTTTAGGCAATGTATCTGGTGGTTCATTTTGTTTAGAAGAAAAAATGGCCCGACGGATGACTACATACTGATTCATAGGCTGTCGCCATTGGTCTGGTTGAATTGTCTGGGATATGGCAGGAGCACAACTGGAAGATTGTTGAGAAAGACTTTTGGGGATGAGGTACATGGATAGACTTCTCTGTATGGGTGAAGAATATAAAGTTATTTTTGTCCCATGTACATGATCACCAAAATAGTACCTCTGCAGAAAAGAAGTTTAAGAATCAAGTGGACAGGATGACTCCTTCTGTAGGGAGCAGTCAACCTCTTTCCTCAGCCATCCCTGTCATTGCCAATGGGCTCAGGAACAGAGTGTCCATTGTGGCATGGATAGAGGTTATACATGGGCTCAGCAGCTTCCGCTTGCTAAGGCTGGCCTGACTGTCGCCACTGATGAGTACTCATTGTGCCACTTGCAGAGACCAATATTAGGCACTTAATATGGCACCATTCCTCTGGGTGATCAGCCTGCAGCCTGGTGGCAAGTTGATTATATTAGAAAACTTCTATCATGGAGAGGAAGACATTTTGTCCATACAGATGTATACTTACACTGGTTATGGATTTGCCTGCCCTGTGTTAACGCTTCTGTCAGAACTCCCACTCATGGACCTACTAAAGGCTTCACCCATTGTCATGGTATTCCACACAGCATTGCTTCTGATTAGGGAATGCATGTCACAGCTGAAGAAGTATGGCAATGGTCTTACCATGTTCCTCACCACCCAGAAGTGGTGATCAAATGATAGAATGGCTTTTTGAAGATACAGCAAGGTTCTTCAGAAGGCTGTATATCCCTTCAACCAGTGACTGGTATAGGGCACTGTTTCTCCTATAGACAGAATTCACAGGTCCAGGAATCAAGGGGTAGAGATAGGAGTAGTACCACTTCTCTTCACTCCTGGTGACCCACTAGCAAAACTTTTGCTTCCTGTTCCCACAACTTTATGATCTGGCAGCTTAGAAGTTTTAGGTTCATGTGCCAGGAGGCATAACAACAGTTCCATTGAACTGGAAGTTAAGTCTTCCCCCTGGTCACTTTGGCCTCCTGGTGCTGCTGAGCTAACAGGCAAAAAGGAAGTTAGAGTATTGGCAGGGGTGATTGATCCAGATTACCAAGAGGAAGTTGGGCTAGTACTTCATAATGGAAGTAAGAAGGGGTACGTTTGGAGTGCAGAAGATCCATTAGGGAGTCTCCTTGAGTTTTCATGCCCTGTTATTAAGGCCAATGGGAAACTAGCACAGTCCAATCCAGACGAGATGACAAATGGCCGGGAACCTTCAAGAATGAAGGTATGGGCCATCTTACCGGGAAAAGAACCAAGACCGACTGAAGTGCTTGCTGAAGGCCAAGGAGATGCAGAATGGGAAGTGGGAGGTGGTTATGCATTCCACCTATGAGTGGGTGGTCAGTCACAGAAAGGAAGATTGGAATTGGAATTTCTTTCCTCTGCTGTCATTATGCTTGCACATATGCATCTATTATTAATTATCATAATGTTGAAGTTTATTAAAGTTACATTATAATACTTAAGTAATTGAATATCAGGAGCCTAAGTGTTTTCTAAAGACAAACTGTTTTCTGCCATGGAAGGAATGCATTGCTTTTCCATTTCTATGGAAAGTATTATGTTAGGTGTAATTAGGAATTTGGCTATGGTATTTGGAAATTAAGTGTGGTTTAAGGAGATGTGTCTTGCTCTCACGTTGAGAAGCAGTGACTGTTGGAGGGATTGTGCCAACATGGTGGAATTAGGAAATGCCCAGAGCAGAATTTTCCATAGGAATGATTGACTTGTGGGCCAGAAAATGAGAGAATATCACCTATTCGAGATGTGGGTGTCCCAGACAGTAGACTGGCAGTTTAAACTAAATAAAAAGGAAGGAAGAGAAAAGATTGTTATAGCTTCCTCTTTTGAGAGAGCTCTGGCCTTTGGCATTGTTGCTAAACATTGACTTGCTCCTGTCTTCACATCACTGTCCACCATTGCAGTCTTCAGGTCCCCTCCCTATATATATACACACATATATGTATATGTATATATATGTATATATATGTGTATATATATATACATACATATATATATATGCGGTACACAATGATTACATTAAGCTGTGTATTCTGTGTATAGAGGTATGTGTGTGTGTGTATATACATATATATATATAGCATCAACATTACAATCCCTTCCCCTCCACCTTTTTGGCCCTTCTGCACCCTCCCCATCCCCCACTCTCACTATCACGTCCCTTTGGTTCTATAAAATGCCTGTGTTCTGGGTTTCTCATATTAGAGAAGCCATGCGACTCGCGTCACTGAGCACAATGGCCTCAAGTCGTGTCCATTTATCCTCAAAGGCCTGTCTTTATGGAACAGCAGTACTTCATTGCATACGTAGGTCACAATTTTTATGTCCATTGCTTTGCAGTCTTGGAATAGTGTGCTTCTGTCTCACATCTGAGCAGCTACTGGACCCTCCAGGCCTTGCATGTGCATACAGCCATGTTGGACTCTTTCTTTTTGAACTTGAAAGCCCTCCAAAAAATTCTCTTTTATGTATGTATTTTTTTTATTGATCCTACTTCTCTAAGAAGGCTAACAAATGCAGATTTCTTGTGGATTCTACATCCAATAGAATGCAATCATGTCATGTTTGCAATGAATCACCTATATACCTGCACTAGCATAGAGGTTTTGGTTAAGGATTTTGTTTACTTGTTTTTTTTTTTTTTTATTTGTAGTCCTGGACTTCAAGCCCAGGTCCTTCACACTGAGCTACTTCATCCTCAGCCCAATTTTTATTTCTGTTTTTAAGACAAGGTCTTGCTAAGTCTGTAAATTGCCCAGGCTGGAGTAGAACCTGTGATCTTTCTGCTTCACTTTCCTAGAGGGTTGGGGTTGCAGACCTGTACCACAGGACTCAGCAAGGACCATAACTGTGAACACTAGAGAAGAGTGTTTTTGTAGAGAAATCTAAGTACTTTAAGTAGAACTCATGATATGTCAAAAATTTACTGCCGGAGACCAGTTGTATGTGATATTTTGTGTGAGTGTGTGGGTGTGACCTTTGGAGGGGTGGTGTCAACATGTTCAAGTTGGGAAGTGCCGAGGTGAGAGCTTTCAGATGTGTGTTATGGACTGGCCATCCAGGAAGTGAGGGAGGGATGCCCAACGGTGGGTGTGGGCAGCCCAGTGGACATCTTGAACTAGGTAAAGGAAGGAAGAAGAGACATCGTTGCAGCCTCTTCCTGGGAAAGCTCTGGCCTTGTCTGGAGTCTCCAGATGCTGGCTTGCTCCTGTCCTCACTGATCTTTATCACAGATTTGCATCAGTCTTTGGTCTTTGCCTTCCTTTTGGGACAATGATCTGTAGTAGGCTCTAACCGGCTGTCTTGCAATCTCAAAGTCATGTACTCCTGGCACATGTCTGAGCAGCTACTGTATCTTCCTGCTCTTGCACGTGTGTGTGTGTGTGTGTGTGTGTGTGCACGTGACCAACTTTGACTATCTCTTTCCTCAGACTTGTAAGTTCTCCAGATTAATCCCCCCTTTACCTCTATAAGTTCTATTAACTCTGCTTCTCTTAGAACAGTACCTAATACACTGGATGTGTATATGGTTATTGTCAGGAAGTGTCACTTCTCTGGGAAGTTAAAATAGATGAATAGACTAAGGGGAAACAACTGTGACTAGGAGAGGATTGGAACTTATAAATTGGGTGGGCCAGTCCTGTGTGAAGTCAGATCCCATGTGAGCAGGTTAGGTCTGGGTGTATCCACTGTCCCTTCTTTTTTCTTTTTATTTCTTTTCCGTTTTTTTAAAATGAGAAAATGCACATAGTAAATATTCACTAGTTTGCTGAGAAACTTGTAAATCCCATGGTGCCACACACATGCTAGGAGGTTCTGGCCCTTTGGACACAAATCATCAGCTGGAGTTTGCTCTCTGGAGGGAGGAAAACTTCAGCCAGACCCCCCAGCACTGGCCCAGCAGAGCCTGTGGAAAAAACCTTAACCCACCAGCTTGGACACAATTATGGAATATTGGCAGGTGTCTCTAGAGCCTAGTGAACAAGCTGTGGGTTTTATTTATTTATTCATTTATTTATTCATTTTGCCAACTGCATTATTAATTGCTCGGGTACAAGAACAAGGCCAGTTTAAGTTCCTGGTGTCACCAGGGAGCCCCACAGCTTTGCATGACCGGCAAATGGCACAGCCTTCTGTTTCAGGAGCTTGGAGCTGGCTCACTGCTCACTGTGGCTAAGGGAAGGGAAGTACACCAAATCAGATTAATTAACTTGGTCCTGGGAGGGCCCCAGGATAGTTAATGCGTCTACCCCTCCTAGAAAACAGAAGAAAAAAACCTCATAAAGAAGCAAGGCAGATTCTGAGGTGAAAGGACAAAGGAAAAAAATCAGGCTTTCTTTCTTTCTTTCTTTCTTTCTTTCTTCCTTCCTTCCTTCCTTTCTTTCTTTCTTTCCTTCTCTCTTTCTTCCTTCCTTCCTTCCTTCCTTCTTCCTTCCTTTTTTTTCTTTCTTTCAACTTGAACTGCAAAAGCACGTGCCTTTTGTAACACCATTGAAAAGCCTGCATTTTATCACCTTGCTGAGGGAATTGAGGTGTTTTCTTGTTTGATTCACTGCCCTTTGCAGAAGTAGCCTATAAACTTCTCAGCCCTAGTTAATAGTCCTTGGGGGCAGCGGGAACCATGCCATTTAGAATGTTACCATGCTCTTGCAGGTGCCTGCCTCTGATGGGAGGGACTCCTGGGAAAAGGGACAAGGTGTGCGGGATTCCTGGCAGGGTTGTGCGGTCTGGGAGCTGAAAAATCTCTTTGGATTTAATTGCAAGAATCTGGCTAGAAATGCAAATGCCCATTGTTTTAGGGCTTGCTTTTGTCCCTAAGAGAACAACTCAGCTCTCTCTAGGTCTCCAGCCCACTCTGCACTCAGTGCTTTAGATCACCATGTGCGACTCTGTGTCATGGAAAACTGAGGCAGAGCGACCGAAGATCAGAGATCTTGGTTGGTGTTGACTTTCTGATCTCTCTTTTCTTGGAGAGCATGACAGGTACCCTTAGTAGAGCTCCCAAAAAGTCATTTTGGGTTCCTGAGCTACTGGGAAGAGTAGACCTTTGCATGATCCTAGTGTGTGATTTGGCCATGAATGACATTTACTGAGTGCTTTAGGAGGTTTGCATATTGAAGACTGAGGAGGGCAAGGAAGCTCTCCTTGGTCAGTTCTCCACTGTTAGGAAGTACCTCAAATATCTTTGCCTGCCTGCCTCCCTCCCTAACTCCCTCCCTGCCTCTCTCTCCCTTTCTTCCTTCCTCTTCCAGAAGGAAAAAACTGAAATATAACTCACTGATTTTGCTGATGGGGATTGATTGAACCCTGGGCCTTGGCACTGAGCTACATCCCCATTCTGTTTTTTTATTTTTGATTTCAATACAATCTTGCTAAATTGGCCATGCTTGGCTCAAACTTGAGGTTTTCTTGCTCCAGCCTACCAGAGAGCTGGTTTTATAGATGTGCACCACCACATCAAAGTAATCTTAAGGAGTAGGTGGGCAAAGTTAGACGTGTCGGTACAAGTCAGAACCCGAATGGGGTGGGAGGGATGCACGTAGAGATCATCTCTGAGGCTGCCGCCGACTGCAGGTATGCTGGACTTAAGGGTGATATTTGGATTCTGAGGCCTTCTTAGGTGGCACTGAAATTTTCTGAAACTTAAAAAACAAGAAAGAAAGGTGGGGTCATAGGCGAGCATGTCTGGCTTGGTTTGGTTGGCTGTGTAGACAAGCCTTTAGTCCCAGATATAACTTGAGTCACTCTATTGCAATTCTTATAAAATCTCATTTCCCTTGTAGTGAATGTTCAGTGCTGCTGAAACTGCTGCCCTAGTGCAAGCCTTTCTTGATATTGCCAAGGGAAAATTTCAGTGGTGTTGAGCTATGAAGAGCATAGAACTTAAGGCAGTTGAAGGGACTGGTCATCTAGGGCATTTAGAATGTTCCAGATACTATGGTGGCCATACTACTACGTTATGTCATCAGGCCCTCTAGTAGTAACCTGCTTATATGAAATATAATATCCATTATACAGATTCTGAAATTGAGGGTGAGTGTCTGCTCAGTGTTCCTAGCTTGGAGGTGCGGGCCTGGCAGCCCTGGAACCAAGGACAGCTGTGCTGAATTCTTGGTATCATTACTCTGCTCTACCCCATGCACAATTTGGCTGTTGATGACTCATTTATGCTTTTCGGCAAATGAGTCATCAGACAATATGCTCATGGGCTTAGATGCGTGGTGTGGAGGGTGTGGTTAATGCAGCCATGTCGGGAGATGCCCCCCTGGGGAAGCGAAGGTGGACACAAAGGTGAATTTGAACAGCCTGGCAGAGTGGGAAAGGCATCCCTGCCAGTCGAGCCTTAGACCGTTGCTCCAGTACTGCAGGAGTTCAGAAATCTGCCTGGAAGAGCCTTTCAGAGTGGAGGCAGGAAAGGCAGGGATATTAGGGTGTGAGATTGGAAGGCGGCGAGGGAAACAGCTGAGTGAGTGGTGGGGAGTTGAGGAAGTGCCCAGAAGAGGTGGGAGGGAAAGTGTGGAGTTTGGAGAAAGAAGGAGAGATGAAAGAAAAGGTAATAACATGGATGACAATCACAACAAAGCAAATAGAAGAAATGCAGGAAAAGAAGAAGAAGAAGGAGGAGGAGGAGGAGGAGGAGGAGGAGGAGGAGGAGGAGAGCAAAGCAAAGTCACTGTAATCGGAGCTCCTGGCTTCCTGGTGACAGAGTACATTGCCACTTCTTCTTGGTGGCATCCCCCTTTGCCAAGAAACTTGAAGTCCCATCTGTAACAGTGCCTGTAAGCCTGTGATAGTAGAAACTCCTCGCAGAAGGGCTGAGTGCTGTTTCCAGTGGAAGCTGAACTCTCTCCAGGGAACTGCTGTGTGAGGTCCAGCTTATGTTCCAGGGGGGACGAGAGTAGAATGCTCTGCTCCCTGCAGAGTCCCCAGGCCTGTGCTTGCCCTGCCAGCTGGGTCCTGCATAGATTTGCCTGCCCAGGGCATGACAGTACTTGTGTCTGTTTAAATCCCCAACACCTGTGGGCTGCTACACCTGGACCTTGCTGAGCACATTAGATGTCTGGCTCGAGAACCAGGCTGGTCCAGCTCCCTGATGGGGCTTTGATGTGCTGCATGGCTGTGCTGGCCCAGCATCCTGGCTGGGACCTTGATGGGAACTTCCGTGCTCCTGTGAGCCAGGATCCTATGGCCAGGAGGCACCTGTGCTTGCTACCCTTCCATTACTAGCACTTCCTTTCACCCCAGACGTGGTGCCAGAGACATGGACACCTGCTGAAATCCAGGCCTGAATCATTCTCTTCTCTCCAGGCTGAGCATGAAGTGGAGAAGCCACTCAACTTTGTTGGCTTGGCCTTTCAGCTGGACCAAAAGCAAGGCAAACAGTGCCATCTTTCATTTCTCCTTTCTTATCTATGGGATGGGAGAAATAGCTGGATACGTGCATGGAGGTTTACCTTGGAAAGGGAATGTAAGGCATTAATTATAATTAAAAAGTATTATGATTTTTAAAAACAGAGGTTATTATTGAGAGATTGCAAAGGTAAGGGGGCTGACTGGACAGTGGTTCAGAGCTTCTACCGCAGGTGCGGCACCTGGGTGCAGTCAGCATGGCAGTGGCCAGTGCATGTGATCTGACATGGCTGATGAGGTGTGGGACCTTGCAGAGGCGGATGCAACCTTCCAGCCTTACACTTTCAGCCCTGTGTGTTCGGGAGCTATGCTGGGCTTGGGGTGAGGCGGGGTTTTCCACACTGATCCACAGCATGTCTGGAAATACTTCCGTTGCTTCTGACCATTTGGTTATGTTAGAATTGAAAAAACTAAATTGATATTCATGTGGGTAAAAATGCAATGTGTTAGTTGTCTTGGGGCATAAAACATTAACCCCAAACTCAGCAGAATAAGGCAACATGTATTTATTCCCTTATAGCTGTTGAGGGTTGGGGATGGTGGGGTTGGGGTCCTGGACTGTATATCTCTAGAGGAGTTGGTGCTTGGGCTCCAGGCAGAGCTGCAGTAATCTCCCAGCGTGGCTGGGGCAGCCCTATTCTAACATCGAGCAGGTGGTCACTGTTGGGAGGGCCCAGCTCTTCGTTGACTGTTGGATGGGAGATTACATTCCTGTCCACATGGGCCGACTCCATTGATTGACCAAGGGTCTTCATGACAGGATGACTGGTTTCTCCTGTACATAAGCTTCTGTCTTCTTGAAAAGGATATACCACTGTGTCTTCTATATTCTGTGATCACATACCTGGTACAATGTATGTGCGTGTGTAAGTGTGTGTGTATAACTACGTAAAGATGTGATAACTAAGATGTGGGGATCGCAGGGACCATTGCAGAGGTGGCCACTAGATAAGGCTAGAGCAGAGCTTATGGCACAGAGCAGTGGTCCTTAACTTTTCTTTTTGGCTCCAGAACCTAATTTTCTGAAAGAGTTTTTCCATGGATAGGGCAAGACGGAGGTGGAGGTGGTGCTGGCATCACCCCTCAGCTCCACCTCAGATCATCAGGCGTTAGATTGGTTGACATAGCATGCTAGACACAACCCAAACCCCTCACAGACGCAGTTCACTGTGGGGTTTGTGTTCTTATGAGAAGCTGATGCTGTCACTGACCTGCCAGGAGGTGGAGCTGGGGGGATCCTGCGAATGACGGGGAGCAGCTACAGATAACAGAGGAAGCTTTGCTTCCTGTGCTGCTCATTTTCTGCTTTGAGCCCTGGTTCCTAGCAGACTACAGGCCACACTGATCTGTGGCTGGGGAGCTGGAATGTTTGGTATGGATGACTCTCCCACATACTAGCAGGTGGCACTTAAGTGGCTGAATGCAAGGTGTCGACTAAAGCACAGGGATATGAGATGCAGGTGGTGGGTCTTCTAGGGATGGCTCAATTCCAAGAGCTTTGGGAAGCTTCCCAGTGTGTTCCTCTTGCTCAGTCTTCACACTGCACTCCTGTGACCCAACTTTGTTCCTCTGTGGGCAGTTTCTTCAGCAGAGACCCCTCGAGCCTCCCAGCATGGGAGCAATCTTCCTGTTTCTCCCCTCCTCCGGTCTCTGACATTTTAAGTTCAGGAAGACACTTGTCAATTTTTAGGTTTTTATTCAGGACTACTCCATGTAGTTTCTTTTCTTTTTTTCCCCCTCAATGTCATGTTGTTCCTGTTCTTTTGTAAGAGATCCCAAAGTCCACAAAAACCAGTGCCCAATCTCCAACAGCTAGAAAACTTGTTGCTGTCTCCTCAGGGAATCAGGAGTGCTTAGGCTTCAAAATCTGCTCATGTATGTGGGTGTATTTTTCTAGGTCCTTGAAGAACATCAGGGAGGAAGAGACCCAGAATTTAATTGTTTTTTAATTAAAACAATTTGCTGATTTTATTCATGGTACTCCCCCCCTTTTTTTTTTCTCAGCCATGGAGGGACGGAAGATTCATTGCAAGAGTGAAGAGTTAGTATTGTGGGCAAGGGGCTGGCATGAGGGGCACTGTCTTAGCTTGGTTCGACTCTCACCGCCTCGGTAATTTGTAAACCGAAGTTGATGTGACTTGTGGTTCTGAAGGCTTTGATGTTCAGGACTGAGGGCCCCCATCTGTGATGGCCTTTTCCTGCACTGTCCTGTGGCAAAAGGCAGAAAGCCGGAGGGAAAAGACCAGCATCCCAGTGTCCTGCTCACCTCTTAGCACATTGGAGATGCAGTTTCTGTGACCGTTAGTCATGCCGTGTCAACCTGAATGCATTAAGAAAAGCCTAGCGGGTTAGTACAGGGTGTGTCCCGAACGCGTGACACATAGGCCGGAAGACTGTGGAAAGAAGACCGCCTTCGGTGGGGGGTGGGGGGGCGGGTGGGCGGCGGCGCCAGCCAACAGAATTATAGCCTGGACAGAAAAAAAAGTGAAAGAAGGAATGTGTCTGTTTTGGAAGCACTTTTGGACCAGTCTTCCCTGTTTCCATTGGAGATTTGGCTCCTGTTCCTACAGCTTTTCAGTACAGACTTAAACCAGTGTGTATGGTGAGATTCCAGAGTTTTGACCTTGCACTCGTGCTATATCTGTGATGCCCCCCCCCCCTTCTGATTTTCCCGATTGGAGCAACTGCAGGATCCTCCGGTGGTCCAGCACACAGCTGGCCATGGCCGGCCATCTGTCCTCTCATCTTGTAACCCTAACTAATAAATCCCCTTCACATATTTACATTTTTCAGTTGATTCAGTTCTTCTAGGGAAACCTAACTAATATGGTTTCTAGTACATGGACTTTGTGAGTGGAACCTTCAAACCCTGACAGGTACTGATAGCATGAGGGAAATCAGGAGAAGCCATTTAAGAAAAGAAACTAATGCATTTACACTGGCAGTGGGACTGCTTAGCAAGGGATTGACAGTGCTGGAGATTGCCGGGCTTTGGAGAAGTGTGCACAAGCACTGGTCATATAATGGACTCCTTGAGCACTGTGTGCTGCTCCAACTGTACAACTCAACAGGAGTCTTAATGTTGTCAGACCCCACATCCTGTCTGTGAGAGGCTCATGTCACCGCAAGGGAAGTTGACTTGGACACAGGTAGTAGGCATGCCACCACAGTAGATGCCATGGCCGGTCTCCAAATGAGGTCCTCTTGAAGCTTGAGAGGGAGAGAAAAAACAATCACAGAACATTTAGAGAACTGCTGGTATCTGAGACCATCTAAAAAGATCACACTGTGGAGGAGAAGCTTAGTTTTCGTTACTGTCTTTGAACTAGTCTTCTAGGGACCCATCTATGGCCTTGAGAATAGAAGTCAATTCTGTTGTTTCCCATATGTTTTGGCTTTTCTAGCTCAAAACAGGAAGTGACAACTTCTGCCCCCCCTCCCCACTTCACACGGGTCTTTGGGGCATAAATGACTCAGCCTAGCAGCTGGTACCTTCCTTCTTTGAATGTGGAACATTTCCCTCATCACAGGCTCATAATCTCCAGGCCCTGCTGCATTAGATGTTCCTCCCATTTTCTTCTTGACTGGTCTCCTTTTGAGATGCTTGTCAAACCCGATCATGATTTTTTTTTGTTTTGTTTTTGTATTTCTTGAAGGCATTGGGATGTTAATGAAAAAAATCTGTAAATGAAGATAGCTTTCTTCTCTGTGCTTTGTCTTAGCAGATGATTATTTGTCTTGTCTGGGCTTGAACAGAGAAGAGCGTCCATGAGGCACTTGTTGAAGAAAATCGTCTGCTGGTGGTAAGAGCCACGTGGCAGGAAACAAGGAGCCCAGCTACCGCTGTTGCTCAGACCACAGTGGAGGCAGTGGCACCTCCCTCCCAAATCTTACTTTCTTTGCCTGCCTCGTGACAGGTTCTCCACGACAGAGTGACACATGCTGAAATGACCTTTAGGAATCCCAAGAGATTGCCCCCACCCCCATTGTGAAGAAGCGCTACTCCCCACACATCGGAAGTCGGTGTATTGAGTTCCCATCTGGCCTCTGCTGGTCCTTGGGGATGGTGTTGGCTCTTCAGTCCCTTGCACGTTCATTTCTGCCTGGGATTCCTACTCCAGCCATGGCTGGTCCTATTTTCCCCTCTTCAGCAATGTGATAGATAGATATTAAGTTGCTGTCCCTCTTTTTCTGCTTGTGATAAATCATTTCAGACTCAAAGAAAGGAGAGAGTGACAATTTCAAGTGAGACCTCGTGGTGATCTCTAGTGGAAATTGTATTTTGAGACTCATGGGATGCTTCTCCTATAAGGCTCACCTGGCCAGCAGCTAGGTCGAAGTTGCCTGTAAAGTGCCTTTTACACCTATAGACAAACACATACTGCATTGCCATTTTCTTCCAATATACAAAGTGTCCTGGTGATCATCATACAAATAATTATGTAAAAATGTAAAATGAGCTAAATTATACTAAAAGTTTTCTGGATTAATTTTTCATTACATCTGAATTGAAATCAGTGTAATGAGAGAAAATATGCATGCACTGAATTCAATATATATATAGTGTTCTCAAAATCACTGTCTTAGTTATGTTTTTGTTGCTAGGACATATTACCCAACATCCCCAACTTAAGGGAGGGAAGATTTATCTTAGCTCACGGTTTCAGAAGGTCTTTGTCCATTCCCAGGCACCTGGCAGTGGTGGAAGTACAGGACAGAGGCCAAGATAGAGGTGTAGCTTTTTAGAGGATGGCAGACAGAAAACTAAGAGAGCAAGAAGGGCAGAGCTAGCATACATCATTCCAGATCGTACCCTAGTGCTTTAACCCTTGCAGATCAAGCTCCAGTGATCTGCCCCTTCTGGGTGGAGCTCTGGTGCTCTGCCTCTTGTAGCAAGGCCCCATCTTTTAGCAGTACCTTGTTCTGTGGAATTCTATAATATCCAATGTATAATATGTGAGGCTTTGAGGGGATATTCAAGATCTAAATGGTAACATTTTGCTCTTAGGCCCCAAAAGACTCATGCCCGTCTCCTTATGCAAAATGCACTTAGTCCTTCTCTAAAAGTTGCCAAAGTCTTAACAGCTCCAGCACTGCTAAAATTTCCAAGTCCAAAGTCTCCTCTGAGACTCAAGGCAAAACTTTTAGTTATGAGCCCTTGTTAGGGTCAAAGAAAAGTTCAACACTTCCAATATACAAAGGCACTGGGTAAATATCTCCATTTCAAGAGAAAGAAGTAAGAGGATAGAAAGCAGTTGGACCAAAGCAAGCATAAAAAACAGCAGGGCAAGCACCGTATTCTGCAGTTTTATTAAGTCCCATAGCTCTGTGTCTAGTAGCCCATGTGAGCTGTGGTACGTCATGAACTCCAAAGGCTTTGGGTAGCCCTTGTCCTGTAGCATTGCCTCTAGTTGGCAGTCTTCATGGCTTCTCTTTTGGACTGGCTGTAGTCATAGCCTGTGGCTTTCCACTTCAGGCATCCATATTCCTGGCATCTCCAAATTTTCAGAGTTTCCGCTGCACCTTTGGCTTCTCTTTCACTATTAATATGCTTCCAGAGACATAGCTAGGCCCTCAAGGCCTTCTTCTAAAATCTGTGTGAAAGCCTTAATGAGCTCACAACTCTTGCATGATGAGTGCCTGTGAAACTGGCACTATGTAGATGACAGCAAGGTCTACTGTTGGCTGGAGCAGTAGTTGAGACCCTTTGGACAATTGCTGCCAAGGCTTCTTAGTTCCTAGGTGGCTGAACTCCTTGGGGATTTACTTGTCTAGGTTGCCTTTCAGGATGTCCAGAAGGTCTCTTTTTAAAGCAAAATCTTTGCCTTTCCACCCTTTAATTGGCAAAGGGTGGGTTGTTGCTGATTCCTGACACACTTTCAAGGTGTTTTTTTAATAGTCCTTCTTCCAAGTCCTTGGCTTCTTTTTTAATACTAATTCCTTTAACACCATGTGCCCTTCTGCCTTTACATTGAAGTCAAATTCTTTCTGGTAAAACTGCAGACTTTTCACATCTTTTTACTCTGTCATTTTTTTCCTGCTTTTTGCTGAAGAGCTGGCTTACATCCACGATCAATACCAATGTGACATCCTAAACATTGGGCTGCCTTGAAATTTTCTTTACCAGATTGAGAAGTCCACTTCCCTCAATCTCAGTTTCAGGTAAAGTCTTAGGAAAGGTGCAAAATGCTGACACGCTTTTTGCCAGAACATAGCACCCATGATTTTACACGTGGCATTGCCCTACTCCCTACACACCAGAATACGTATGGTCCACGATTCCATGGGGCCTCGTGAGTCTTCTTCCTGATATGTCAACTTCATTGTATTGAGAAACACAGAGAAGATTAAGACAGCATGCTCTAGGGCTGTCTGAGTGGGTCACAGTCATGATTGTGGGTAACATACACGGTTCCTCACCTGCTGCTCTCCAGCACTGTACCCTGCTCCCTTTTCTGGCCACTCAAGCTGCGCAGTTTTTCTCCCCCACACCATTCCCCCAAGATATTTCTACCTCACAGCCAGCTGACCATAGCTTGAAAATGAAAGCCAATTACACTTCTTGCCCTTTAAGTTATGGACACTGAGTATTGTCTGTTTACCCACAAAATCCTCGTTTCCATTTGAAACTTTTTGAGCCTGGCCTTGACAGTCCACAATTTTACCAGCATTCTGGTCTTCTGAGCCCTGATCAGACTTTCCCATTAGGCTCAACTCACAGTTCTTTTCAGAATTCTCTAGCTAACATCTCTACATCTTTCCAAACTCTTCCTGCAAACTATGTCCAAAGGCTTCTAAACCACGTTATCCAGTAAAATCTCATTGTCTGGTTCAGTCTCACCTCACTTCTGTGTTAGTTACTTTTTCATTGCCAAGACACATTATCCAATATCCAAAACTTAAGGATTGAAAAGGTTTCAGCTGGCCGTGGTGGAAGCACATGACAGAAGCCCAGCAGGAGGAAAGGCTATTCACAGTATGGCGGACAGGAAGCTAAGTGAGCAGGGAAGGGGAAAGCTAGCGTATGTCTTTCCGTGTCATGTCCTTGTAATCTGTCCTTGTGGGTCAAGCCCCAGTGATCTGCCCCTCCCAACCAGGCCCTAACTCTTAACAGCACATGGTTTCACCGGTATTCCACAACAGCCAAATATGTGAAGCTTTGGGGAGACAGACCAGATCCCACCCATAACAGTCACCATATATAGGAAAAATGAAAAAAACCTCTAGGAACAGTCTGTTTTGTCTGTTCATGTCTCCCACAGGTTTGCAATATCTTTAGGAGGAGGTCTAATATCTTCTTGTTTGCCTTAATCAGAACACCAGGCCCAACACCTGGCAGTGTTTATGATCATTAAGTATTTTTGGACATCTCAATGAGATCTAAAAATACCCTGAAATCAGCCTTATTATTATTATTATTATTATTATTATTTTTGCTTTCTCCTTTCTCTCAGTCTTGGCTGGAGCCCTTGCATTAGTTAGTTTTCTCATTGCGGGGCAATATTCAACACCCACAACGTAAAGGATAAGAAGCGTAATTGGCTCACATTTTCAATACATGGTCTGTTGGCTGTAAGGCAGAGATATCTTGGGGGAAAGGTGTGGAGGAGAGAAACTGCGCAGCTTGAGCTGCCAGAAAAGGGAGCAGGGTACAGTGCTGGAGAGCAGCAGGCGGGGAACCGTGACTTGTGGTCTACTCGGACAACCCTAGAGCATGCTTTCCTAATCTTCTAGGTGTTTCTCAGTACAGTGAAGTTGATGTATCAGGATGAAGAGTCATAAGGCCCCATGTGGGAGGTGGAATCCTGGACTAAATGCATTCTGGTGTGTGAGTAGTAGGAGGGTGTTATGTGTGAGGTCCCCACAAAGTCAGTGCTTGCCTCAATGCTGACCAAGCTCATCAGAAAGGGTATGTGGTGAGATCAGAGCCTGGCTGTGGGCCGGCTGCCCTAGGCCCTCCCAGAGAGAAGATTTGAGTAGTTATCAGTATCAATACTAGGTTAGGGGATACTTGATTCTGTAGTTCTATTAAGAGTAGGGAAATCATGTGAAGAGAGGAGTCATTTGCAAACCACTGCAGATCAACAAACAGAAGCTGTCCCACCTACAAATCCCTAAGCTGATCTCTTTCACACAGAGCAAGGGCTACATGTGATGTCCCTGGGGTTATGAGACAGGAATTCCACCAGCTCATTCTTTCAGTGTCACCTGGCCTTTTTCATTCAGCTGAGTGCTGGGGTTCCCTGAAGAGCTAGCTCCTAGAAGGAAATGTGATTTGACTTCTCTAGTTGAGTGGCTTTGAAATTGAGGGCAAGTTGAAGAATTATCAAATTTCTACCCATTAAAGTATTACACATAGGAGCAGCTCTACGTCCCGTGGCTCAAGTTCACCTGTGCTGGAAGGTGGCATGTGTTTTCTCTCAGAGACCTGAGAGTTCATGCTCTGCTTAGGTTCCATACTACTGAGAGGTCTTTGGCAGGGTATGGTGCCTTCCTGAGCCTTGAGTTGCTCAGTATTCAAGAAAGAATACTATTTATTTTTACTCCAGGATGTTGTTTTGAGGATTCAGTGAGATTTCCTGTAAGACCTGGCTCGGTAGAAGGTGATGATGATAGTGAGGATGGTGGTGGTGGACTGGACTCTAGTTGTCCCAGCACCTGGCATCAGTTCTAAACAGGCATCAGCTTCAGACCTGAGACACAACATGGCTGCCTTGTGATCGCTGTTTCAGCTCTTATAGCTCACTTTTCCAAATTTTTGTGGAACACTTATAGAGCTATATCCAATTGATAGCAGTGCTTTTACTTACTTCTTCCCATCCTTGATCTCAGGAAATGGTTTGCATATTCATTTTGTAGGTGAAACACCTAGTGCTCTGAGAGGTCAAGGTAGCATGCTACGTAGATGAGGCAGACCCAGGGGCTGAGGTATTTTGAACTCAGAATTCTTACTCAGTTTTTGTTCTTTCTTATAAAGGACAACTCAGAAGATGATTCCTACCAAAGCATAAGTAAGCGATTTCCATTAAGGATGTAGAGGTTACCCTTCTTACTAAAACAATCGACTGAAGGGAAATAGCCAGGAATAAATGTTTCCTGCCTCAGGGAAACTCCCAAACCCTCCCCTGAGCTCTGAAGCTCTAAGAAAGACTAACTGCTGCGCCCAGGCAGGTGGAGAGATCATAGCACGTTAGAGTGGTTGGTGGACTGTGTCATCAGAAGGCTCTGGTGGGCCTCTGCAGGGGTTAGCTGTCAAGAGGTGAAGTCTGGGATTTGTAAAAGATCACACACACCATGATGGTGATACTAGGGGTAGTTATACTCTGGGTAATCTCTGGGCCTCTATCTCCATAGGATCCACACATGTCTTGGGGTCTATAAGTCGTGGGCTATGGAGGCACAACATGAAGATTCTGCTAAGCAGACTCAATAAACCGTGGCCAGCACACCTGCTCACAAAGTCCCCTGCGTACATGGTGTCTGTGACCTTTCCCATCGCACATGAACTCATATACCCCAGGCTTGGTTTCCTTGGTCCCTGGGGAAAGGACAGTTCACTGTCTCTGGCATCATCACGGGATTTGTTCATTGCTTCTCTAAATTCCCATTTTCCCTGGTGTCTCTATTGCGTGGCTCCGTTTGTGACCTTGAATTTCACAGCTTTGCTATGTTTACTGTGATTTCTTTTCTCACCCCGTGTGGCTGCTCTTCCACTTCACCATCAGAGATGCCCCTGGGGAGTCCACCTGTTTCAGGTGGTGGAGCCACTCACTTCTTGCCTGTGGAGTCAGGAGTGGCTCTTCCTTAGTGCCGACCCACCTCCCGGTGGCTTCAGCACGTTTATTTCTTGCGAGTTGGATGGTCGCAGCGTGGTCTTGATGATGCTCTCCACCCGCTGCTTGTTAAGATGTTTCACAAGAATATGCAAAAAGTAGTGATGCATTTTAGTCTTTAAAAATGTGCTCAGTTGATTTGTAATTCTGCCCCAGGTGGAGTTCTAGACCCATTCTCTTTTTGATTCTAGCAGATGTTTAGACCGCATGCTGTTCTATTAAGCTACCTTTGCCTATAAAATTTATTCTCTGTGCACACTGAGGCTCTGTTTCATAGAAATGTGAGCGCTAGGCTACAGAAAGGGCAAGTCTCAACAAAGCTGGGTTAAGGGAGGACAGTGCATTTGAATTTCAGACCATTTGCTTTCTAGCTGTCTAAAACTTGGTCCAATTAATTAGCATCCTAGAACCTTATTCATGAAATGAAGATATCAACATTTTGACTGAAGGTTGAATAAGGTATGGTGGTGTCTGAAATGGGCCTGTCTCATAGTAAATGCTTAATAAAACTGCATTTCTCTCTTTCCTAATCCACGTGATGAGGTTTTTGGGTGTTTTGATAGAAATGTTAAACAATGGATGATGCTGTGGACTAAAGGCATAATTTATAAAACCCCAGCAGAACAATAAACAGGAGCTCTGCTTAAATAGACCTTGTAGTACTCAACTCCAGGGACACAAAAAGTCACATGGCAGGATGCATGCTAGTATGCCCCCTACTGCTAAGATAACAATCCTGCCAGCTACTTTTGGGGTGATGACAGAGGTATATGGAAAATACCTGCATTGTGTCTGGCTCACAGAGGATGCTCAATAACATTAATAAATTTATTCAGAACTTGGAGGGTTTAGGGACAACCGGATGTGCAGGTGAAAAGCCACTGGCTCTCACTGTACCTTTAGTCTGCTATTAATGCAGATCTCTGGGCAGAGGATGGCAGTGTCCTGTAGCTGTGGTGTGAGGAGTCCAGCAGATGTCTCTGGGACACCCAAGTGTAACACTCCTCAGCCCTGGGTTCTTTGCTATCAAACATTGCTCAGTGACAGCTGTTGTGCCTGTTACCCTCCTACCTTCAGGAGAGCGAAGACAAGAATTTCCACGGGAGGCTTACAGATTTCCAGGCTGTGATCTAAGAAGCAGTCAGGGCAGAGTTCAAGCTCAGCTCTTTCAAGGTCCCTTTAATTCTTTGTGTCAATGGATTCCCAGCCTTGCTTTACAATAATACTGATATTTACCCCGGCAGCTTGCAAGATCTTATGTGTGTTTCCGTGTGTCCTTTATTCTTTATCTTTCTATTGGCTTGCTAGAAATAGATACTGGAAATGGTTCCTGCCACAACGCAAAACCACAAGTCTAGTTGAGTCACTGGGGAGTGGCGTGATATGTGTCTCATTTCTGGGCACATGGAGAAGGAGGTCACTGGCTTTCGCTGGGCAGATGCTGCTTAGGGTCGATCTAGTTCATTAAGATGAGACATATGCCCTAGGACTATCTAGGCATGACAGGCATTCAGAGCTTTGTGTATCAGATTAGTGAGCTCATGATTTATCCATTCACTGAGCACAGTCACTGAAAGTCTGGGTTTGGTCCCACCCTGTGACTTCCTGTATCTTGTACTCAGTCCTGACTGGCAAGTTCAGCCAAACTTCCATGCTCTGAAGGGGGAGGATGGGCACAGTAGGTATTGAAGCACAAGATTCTCTAAGCACTTCTGTTGCTAAACGTGCCCATCCAGTTGTTTCCATGGCTGCGGTCTTCCTACTGTGAAGCTCCCATCCTGATCTTCCTGGTCTAGGAAGAATACATGATTCCTGGGCACTATAGACTGGCATGTTAATGACTCCTCTTTGGAGATGAGTGGCAGTCCTGGCTTGAAAAGAGTAGGGGGTGCAGAGGTAGAGAAGGGTTGGTCAGTGGGCACAAAAATATAGTTGGCTAGGAGGACTGAGGTCTAGTTCTCCATAGCAGAGTAGCATGACTGTGGTTAGTGATTCACTGGACGTGTCAAAACAGTAAGGAGAGAGGATTTTGTATGTTTTCAAAACAAAGAAATAATAAATGTTTGAGATGATGGACACACTAATGACCCTGACTTTGCACACCGTGCACATATGATGAAACAGCACACTTTGTTCTTGTGTGCAGGCACAATTGCTGTCTACTAAATACAAATGAAAATGAAAAAAATAAAAGAAGAGAGTGAGTACAATGGGACACAACCGAAGCTGCAACAGAAGTAAAAACAAAATTGAGGAGGAAAGGGAATGGGCCGGCCAGGGACACCAGGAAGGCCCTGGTGTGTTTTTCTCACATTCAGTCGTAACTGCCTGGAGGGAAGTGTGCTCACAGCTTTATTTTTTTTTCTTCTTGATGGGTGGTGGGGATGAAAACAAGAATGGATATCAGGCCACTTCAGAAAGCAGAATCCTTGCAGCCAGAGGTCTGCCTTGTGCTCTAGTTACTCTGCCCTTGCCCTCTGAGTCCCGTGAAGCCTGTGGTGCAGTGAGGAGCGGAGACCATTGCCACTGTGATTGAACACGGGCCAGGTGGGTCACAGAGAGCATCACTGAGTCTACTCTCAGTTTTTTTCTTTTTTAATTTGAGTGTCACTCTTCTGGCAATAGGTTGACTCTTGGAACTTGTTTTTACTGCTTTTTTTTTTTTGGAGTTTTCATACTTTTCTGGACTTGTTCATAGACATTTGGTGGGATGACAGGGGAGGCTGATCAGAGGATCTTTGCCAAATGCTGTCTTCAGCCAGAGCCTGCAGAGGCCAGCCAGGCTGAGACAAGCCCAGATTCTGTGAGTGTCTTTCAGCACTTTGGGCCACCCATTCTAGGGCCACCCATTCTCGGGCCTCGTGGGGGGACAGACCTCAGTTCTCTTGCTTTCTTTTGCCTTACTCCCTTCTTCCAGTTCCAACTTGAGCCCATGAGTCCCTGAAGCCCAACACTTATTTTTTCCTGAACATAGACCCTTTCTCAGCCTTTCCACTCTTCAGCTGTCTCTGCTTTCTTCTCTTATTTCCCTGGCACCAGGTAGATATGGTTTTGCTGTTTGAGGAACTATTTAATCTTTATTACTAGCTGGTTACTTAAGGAGAATGTGATTACTTTACTCATCAGACTGTTAGTTTTAGGCATTATTTTTTTCTTTTCTCTAAAATTTTTACAAGACAGAATGTTATTAGAGTTCAGTGTTCTTATTAGCTGAGACACAATAATGTATTCACACTGTCAAGGTGAGATTCTTGTGCCCCTCCCCACACCCCTACCTCTACCTGAAGGAGCTGCCAGGATTTGGGTGTGTATAATTGCCTCAGGTACTCAGAGCCAAGCCTGACATCTCTACAACTCCTGTGCCTGGTGGTGTGAACCTGCCAACTCGTTGGCATCAGCAGGTACCTCCACACTCGGTGCCAGAGCCAAAACTTGGAGACTCTGGACACTGGCAGCATTTCTCTGTTTGACGTGTTTGAAGAGGTTTGGAGTAAGAACTTGGAAAAATAAAAATTCCTGTTTTGAAGTGTTTTTGAGAAGCTTCATGAAATGATACTTTTACTTTCATTACTTTCTCTGATCTAGATTTCTCTTGAATTCCAGATCTGCACATTCATCTCTCCAGGTGACAGTTCCCCCTAAGGATCCCAAACTGGTTTTCTAATTTCTCATCTCACCTTCAAATTTCTCACTCAATCCATCCTTTTTCTTCCCTGCACCCACATATCTCATATCTCAGTCCATTCACTTTCTTGTTCAGTATAAATTTAACACGGTCATCTTGGCTCTTCTTTTCTTTTGTACCTACATCAATCATCAGGGACTATGTTTTTTGGCTCCACTGTCAAAAATACTCCTCATGCAACTTCCCTCCAGTTCTGCTTGTACCACTCCAATGGGAGCTGCCACGCTGGCCCCTGGACTATTACAAGAGTATCCTAATTTATCCCTGCCTTACTTCAAGCTATATTCCATCTAGCAGCTAGAGCAAACCATGGAACTATAAGCCCTCACCTGAGTCCTTCGTTCAGTATCCCCCAAATCCTCCCACCTCTTTTGCAATTAAATATCACACAGTCCTTTTTGATCTGTTTGGTATCCCTTCACTCCTCCTTCGAGTCGCCACCTCATTCCCTTTTCTCTGGTGACATAGGTCTCTCTGTGGCTGACTTCATCTCCTGAGGAGTTCTGCCCAGTCGCCTCTTTCATGAGATTGTTCCTGTTTGCTTACTCCTCTTCTTATCCTCTGCTCACATCCCCTCTTTCACAGCTTCTCAAGAGCACTCATTGCCCTCTGAAACGTTACACAATGTGTTCATTTGTTGTGAGCATGGTTCGTTATTTGTGCTCACCCTCTCCACTCATTGAGGGCTCCATGGTGCAGGGATCTTCGTTTTTAATGCTAATGTGTTCCAGATACAATCTACACCTAGCACACATGAGGCACTCAAATATTATTTTAATGCAAAATGCTCTAAATTCTGAGAATGGTTTCTCCTGAGCCTTGACCTACCCTTAGGACGCCTCAAACTGCATTATTGAGGAAGTTTTGAGCTCCAGGTTTCATTAGTTTGGGTTAAAGTCTGACCATTTTATCTTTTCCAGTCCCAGGTTGGCAAAACACTTTTGAGGTGAAGATACGTAAATAAAAACCCATTACTAATAACATTCCTCACTCAGAGGAGAACTTTCTTTGGCAGTGAGTTTTTCTCGATGATTGAAAGCAGTATGTTGATTTACATTATGATGTGAGTTTCTCATTTAATTTTTTATATGAAAACTTTTCTTTTTACCCCCATTTTATTGATATTGTATATGTATGTAATACATAATGTTTACAATGAACTTGAGTATTCTGTGCACATATGTTTCACATCAGCATTGCAATCCCTTCTCCTCCCCATTTTTGGCTCATTTCATTATTGATGGATATTTTGAACAGTCCTGCTCTACAAAGGTCATGGCCAAGTTCACATCACCAGTCAATTTATAATGTGTGATGGAAATACATGGTGACTGTTACATAAAATTTGTTGCAGTGAAGGACACTTTGCCACTGCTTTTTCTCACATTCAGCACACTGAGCCCATTGTCCTTGCCACTTTCTGAAGCAGTTCTGAAAGTCCTCTTTTGTGAGTGTCTTTGCGGGTGGGTGATAAAATAGCTGACAAGTGCTGCTGCTGAGTGCCACCCATGAAAAGGCAGGCTGAACTAGACATTCCAGGCTGTCCTTGTCTGCTTGGTGCACTGCGGGATTGCTGGCTCTTCTCCAGAGTGACCGTGAGAGGTAAAGGTCTTTGCGTTGATTCAGAACATTGAAGCAGTCATGATGGTACAACAGAAGATATTCATGAAAGATGACTTCCAGAATTGCTTCAGAAAGTAGAAAGAATGAAAGGAAAAGAGTGTTTAAAGTAAGAAGGAGTGTTTGGGGGGCATGAATGGCTTTCTGCCTTCCATTGTAATACATTTTTACAGATTTGAATATTCATCATATATTTTGATCACAGTTGCTAAAAGCTCAACTGGGAGCCCAGTCTAAGTCTACAGGAGGATTTACACAGTCATTTTGGTTGTTGGGAGTGATGTAACAAAACAACAAATGTACCTTGGCATACCTCCTAATTGCCCATTGGATACCAATAATAATTCACAACAGAAGTGTCATCCACTCTTCTCTAAACTAAGAAAGAAGAAATGCTATTTATTAACCTTTGAACAGAAACTTTGCTTTTGAGCACTGGAAGGGTATTATGGCTTATCTTCTCTGAAGTTCATGTTTAAATTTAATGCCTGTTGTTAAAACCAGGTAGAGAGTAGGGTTCTGCTTCAATAAATGGATTAATCCATTTACATGAGTAGTTAATTAAGTAGTAAGTAGGTTATCCAAAATCACAACTGCTTTAGAAATCAGTATGGCTAGGTCTTTTGAGCTTTTCCTGTCTTTAGCCACATAATGCCTTGCATTGCCTTGGCACTATCAGGAGATTTGGTCCTTTGACCTAGAATAGAACTGTAAGCCCAAATACACCTCTTTTCTTTAGAACTTACCTGATTGCTGGTGTTGTGCTATTGGCGATGAGAATTGAATGAAAGATAGTAGGCATGGATTGGGATGGCCATGTTCTGGATAGATGTTACATATTTCATCTCCTAAACAAGAACAAGACAAGTCATCTTAAAAATGTATTAAAATTATTTAAGTTACATCTGATTTTGGTGTGTAGGGCCTTGATTGGTCAGGAAAATATTATTTCTTGGCTTCATGGGAAATGTTTTAAAAACATCCTTGTCAGTCAGCATCTATCATGAATCACAAACACTTAAGATGCAGTATAACAAGACATATAAAGGGTTTAAAACAATTTTGCATTGTTGTTTTGTAGTATAGGAGAAAATGTTAAAAAAAACCAAAAGCCTAAAATGTTGCTAGACATCTCAGCATTGTCATGACAGGTGCATTAGGATAGACAGGAAACCTGATCTTTGAGGCAGATGATCTTGAGCTAATGGCCAGTAGATGTGCAGATGGAGCTAAGGGGTCCTGCATATTTCCACTCATGTCTCACTTGAATATGATGGGATGCCCAAGAGAATAAATACGTAGTAGGAAGGTGTAAGAATTTAGCAAATGTTTTGTGAAGGCAGACATCTCCTCATGCAAAAGTTAATGGAAAGACAAAGAACTTAGCCATGATAGGAAGAATAGTTTGAGGTTTTCTCTTGATAATGATAGTCTAATTTCATTTAGATCTGAATCCCTCACAGAAAATATCTGTAAATAATGATCAAGCTTGAAAAATAGCTACCAGAGGCCCTGGAGACCAACTGGGAAAATACCCTAAGAGGAGGGGAGGTATATGAAGCAAGTTCCTGGTTCCATGGTGTCTAGTTTGGGGCCAAGCATACCTGGAGAGACTCACAAGCTATGAAGTAGGGCTGTCAGAAAGAAAACAAAACAACAAAACAAAAGCCATCATCAGGGTATTGTGAGATAAGTTAAACTAGGGAAACTGGTCACTGAGAAGGAGAAAGAAATTCCTGGAGAAAAACTGCCTGACTGGGGATTCCCAAGTCTTGCCTACCAGGCTCCAAGTGGCTGAGGAAAAGGATGAGAAGAAGCCACAATGATTGCACAAGAAGCAGAATTTGTAGTTGAAAGTCATCTAAGATAAAGATAATTGTTTACTAAAATAAAAGGGACAGTGCCTATCAGGTAGAAATAATACGATCTGGATTCTCCACAGTTTAGCCCTCACATTGTTCTCAGGAGCAGGCATTGGCAAACCCAATCTGTGGGCTAAATTCACCTTACAGACTATTTTTTGTATAACTCACTATCAAAGACTTTCCTCCCAATTTTTAAAGGCATATAAAACAAAACAGAACAAAACAAAATACCACCAGCAAAAAAATAATATATTGCATCAGCTATATGTGTCTTCCAAAGCCTAACATATTTACTGTCTGGCTTTTCACAGAAAAAACTTGCCAACTCAAGAGAAAAGAAATATAAGGGGACTATTCTTGAGATGACAAAGATGTTGAAAGTAGCTTACATGATTTGAAAGTGGCTGTTGCAACTGTAGTAAGCAAAGAAAAAGAAATACTGTGGTTACGGTGAATAAAATGATGGGTCTATCAGAAGACAAATAAAAATAAAAAAGATGCAAAGAGACATTCCAGAACTGAAAAAAATCAGTAAATGAAATTCAAAAAAATAACAGATGGATCTGCAACAACCAAATAATGATGACAAAGACTAAATTACTCCAGAGTTCAGTTGATGGAAATTATAAAAAAAAAAAACTAGAATTGAGAGAAACAAGATGAAAACAGTGTCAGAGTTCTATGAAATGAAATCAAATTGTCCACTATATGGTATAATTCGAATCACAGGAAATAGAGAATAGGTAATGAAAGTTTTAAAATAAGAGAATAGCTCTCAAAGATCCAAATTTAATGAGAGACAACAGTTATAAATACACAGTGACTAATAAACACTAATAAAAATAAAAGCAAAGAGTTTCCCAGTGAGGCATATCATAAGGAACTATTGAGAAGCTAGGAATAAACCTAAGAACAACATGTGCAAAAACACACATTACATACAAGGGGAAGACGATTTGATAAAGCCATGGAAGCCAGAATGGAGTACAAGAGTATCTTTAAAATGCTGAAATCATGTAAAGTTATCAACTCAGGTATTAATATACAGTGATGATATTTCTCAAGATGACAGAATGTAGGCATCTTTAGAAAAAAATGAGGATTAATTTGACCTGTTTATAGTCAAAGGGTTGAACAAAAACCACAGAAGAGTATATACTAGTGAGTAATAAATACATGAAAAGAAATGAAAATTACATACTTAGGAAGATGCAAATTAAAATCACAATGAGATACCATTTTGCACTCTCACTATCATGGCTAAAGTTTGCAAGACCCGCTCTACCAAATATTGGTCAAGATGAGGGACATTTAAAATTGTCCTATTTATCTGGTGACATTGCAAAATTGTACAACCGCTTTAGAAAATATTATGGCAGTGAGAGTTTTTATGTATAACTAAAAATACAGGCAGCAGAGTCAAGACTGAAATGGAGTAGGATCATTTAGTGAGTGGCTCCTATGAGTTCAGGTGGAAATCTGAGACTGAGTGAATGAGATTCCTCTGTGGCTTGGCTTAAGAAGATGGAGGATGAGGGGGCCTGAGTGGTGATCATAGGACCTGAGGAAAAGCAGTGGAGATCACCCAGGGGAGTGAATGACCCAGACAGGGAAGGGGCCATGGACCTTGGCAGGAGGGCAAAGCCTGAGGCCTAAGTGGGCAGGCATTACACAAAATTATGGATCTTTTACATGCCAAGACACTCTCATTTGCTTATTCCAAATCCATTGACTCCCTTCTTTTTATTAGCAGGAGCCTAGTAGGCATTGATGAAAAAAAAAAAAAAAACACCAGTGTTTTTCATAATGAAAATAAAATGCAGATGAAAAAGAAAAACAAAAATCTGGCCGCAGCAGGTGGGATGCAGCTGACACAGGTGAATGAGTATGCTGAGGCAGGAGCATTCCCTCGGAATGCAGCACAAGAGGATAAAGAATGAACCAGCAGCAGAAACAGAAAAAAGCCAGAAGAAAAGGAAAGAGGAGAATGCTGGAAAACAGAACTGCAAAAAAGCATAGCTGAAAATCCACTTGTGTGCTCAAGGAGCCCACTGAAATTATATACATATATAGCACAATATGGCATCCAGGGGGCATCTTAGGTCTCACACCATCGCTGGCAGTTGGGCCTGATTATCTGAAAAGCCTTCAGGCCGCAATAAGTGCCTTTATTTGCCCAATCTCATTCAAAATCATGGCCTTGGTCCCACCCAGTCAGTGTGTGAGCTATTTGCACACTAGGCTACAGTGTCTCAGGGGTTCAGTGTACCCTGGATCTCCTGCCTGCGTTCCTGCCTGCGTTCCCTCAGGCCCCTAGCTTGGGCAGCCTTTCTCACACTGCCGTCCCTGATCAGTCTTTTGCCAACTGAGGTGTTAAAGGATATGCTTGGATTCTTGGTCACAAAATTGCTAGTTCAATATGCACTGAGGACTTTTCTGCCTTCTGTTAAATTAATAGAAATTGCTGAAAAATTTTGGTTAAAGAAAGCAGTTATGCAAAACATAAATAAACAGAAGGGAGCGAAGAGAAAGTTTCCCTTCAATTTCTTATTTGATGTTTTACTTAAAAATTATTGCTCATTTTTTACATAATTTTAAATTTCCCAATTTTCCCTGTACTCTTGGTTTCCAATTTTATTCTGTTGTGATCAAATGAGATTCTTGGCATGCTCTCAGGCTTCTTAAATTTGCCAAGACTTGTGTTGTGGAGCAGTGTTTGACCTGTCTTGAACAACATCTGTTCTGCTGTTGGGTTGAACAGCCTGCCCATTTGAGTGTCCTTGCATCTACTTGGTTTCCTTGCTTTTTTTCCATGAGTGGGCACATCTTTATCCAGAGCTGACAGGCTCAGTGTGAGGAATGTAGAAAAGAGAGGCAGGTCAAGAGGCTGAGGAACAGGGGCATTTGGAAGAAATCGCTCAGCGGATGAAAAGTCACAGCCAGGAAGAGTATAAGCCCTGGGGTTGTCTTACACAGCAGAATGACGTAATCCACAAGCTCATGATAATGCCCCGTGTATTCCAAGATGGCTAGAAAAAGGTTTTGAATGTTGTCACCACAAAGAAGTGCTACATATTTGAGGTGATGAACATCTAGTTACTCATATTTCATCATCGTATCATATATGCTGTGTAGAATATCCTGCCCTATTCCATAAAAATAATGTGTCAACTGTAAAATTAAAAAAAACAGATGAAAACTGAGAAATAATAGAATAGTGGTTGCCAGGGGCTAGAGGTGGGTTGTGGAAATGGAGAGATATTGGTCACAGGGTACAAATTTTCTGGTAAGTCATGACTACGTTTTGGAGATGTGGTAGATAGCATGGTAACTGTAGTTAATAATATATATAGTATACTAGAAATTTGAGGAGAAAGTAGGACATGATGTTCTCATTCCTGCTTAAAGTACTCATGTGAGGTGATAATGCATATGTTAGTTTGCTCACAGAAGTCATCACAAAAAGTATATCTATATATTCAAAATTTATGTTATATGCCTTAAGGATGCCATTACGATGTGGATCTGTAGCGTCCCCCCAAAACTCCACGTGTTTGGATGTTGTGGAACCCCTATGGAACCTTGTGCTTGGTTGGAAGTGGCAGGTCACTAGGGCTTGACCTGGGAGGGGCTGATCAGTAGGACATGACCTGGAAGGATATTGGCTGGCCGCGTCCTTCCTTGCTCGCTTGGTTTCCTGCCTACCATGCTGTGAGCAGCTTTTCCTCCTTCTGAGCATCTGCCATGTATTTCCATCATTGCCAGACACTCTTAAAGGACAGGGAGCTTTCGAAACTTAGTTAAAATAAATCTTTCTTCATTTATGTTGTAGATATCAGGTGCTAATAAGTAACTAAGACATACACACAATTTAAAATTTTTCCCACATAAAAGAAAGAAATCGATTTCACAGCAAAGATGATTCTGAACTGAGGGGAGACTTAGTTTTCCCTTTCACTGTTACGTATCTCTTCTTTTAAAAAGTGATGGATTAGTCTTTATGGTCATAAGCTGTCCTTTCTCATACCTCGAATTTTCCTACGTGTTGTGGTTTGTATCTGGAGTGTCCCCCAGAAGCCCCATGTACCTCATGCATGTGTACTGTGTACTATGGGGAGATGGGGCCAGGCTGAACCGTGCGGTTGCCTGGGGCTTGATTTGGAGGGATGTGTGCTGGCTCAGCCCTTCTTCCAAGACTTGGCTTTCCCTTCAGCCCTGCTGTGAGGCGCTCTGTCTCCATCTCCAGCTGTGGCTGGGTCTGGATCCAACGCTGCCCTGTGATTCCACCATTTCTCAGCTGCCCACCCGTTAATGAACCATGACCTTCTGAAACTGTGAGCTAAAATAAATCTTTCCCAAGTTGTGAATGTCAGGTATTCTGTCCCAGCAACAAATAAGTAACTAAGAGACTGTAAACGACATTCTCAGCTGATGCTCGGTTATTTTGTACTTCTTAGGAGCAGAGTTCTCAAAGAGCTGGTTTGTTTCATTTATTTTGTTCTGTGTATCTGGTTATTGTTCACAAGTATTAATGGCATTTAATAAGGAATGAGCACTTGAAAGACAAAAGAGAAAAGGCATATACACTGCTATTCCTTTATTGAGAGTCCTAAACTGTCACAGTATTTTCTGCAGAGTTTTACATTTATAAAAACTTCTATTTTGCCAGGCTTAAGTTTAATTCTTTTTATATTTAAAATGCAGTAATAATTCTAGGCAAGGTGGGTTAAAATATTTCAACAAGGTCTATTTAAGATTGTAACCATGGTTCAGTAATAAAAATGTTCCTTAAATAGTAAAAGAGTAAAGATGGAGGCAGGAAAACTTGGATGGAAACTATCAAGATAAGAAGTCAGGGAAGACAAAGGGCTTTGTATGCCTGTGTGTCAGTAACTGGATGAAGGAGTCTGATGCACCCAGCCTTCCAACACTCTTCTCCCCGTGGCCTCTGTGTACATTTCAGAGGAATCTCCAACCACTTTCACTTTGGCTACCTTGTTCTTATCTTATGGTTGAAGTATCTGCCAGGCCAAAAAAAAAAAAAAAAAAAAAAAAAGTTCTTGCCGGAATCTCAAAGCTCTGGTTACCTCATTCAGGAGAATAAATCCTGCCAGGCAATCCAGGGCTGTAACATATATGCAGAGCACAAAGGGATGTTTTGATTTACTTCTATAACCAAAGAGACACCATGTTTACAGCTGCACGCTGCTTTTGGAATATTATAGGACTGTTCTCTTTTGCCTTGGGATTCATTAGGAGGATTTGCAGAAAGTTAGGGGTCCTGGCTGGATGTTGCTGGAATCTCTGCAGAATATTAATAAAGACCCCCTTCCCCCCCACACACACTTCTGACACCATACACAAACTACTGGGGCATTCCCACAGGAGTTCTTCAGTCAAAATTTCCATTTTTCAAAACTGTCACTTTAGTTCCCGTGATCATTAGAGTATTTGCTTCTGAGAGCTAACCATCCTCTTCCCCTGATGTCTCTTTGCCAAACACACGCACAGGCAGGAGATTGCTTCTCTTGGGTGCTCAGGGTGGTGTGCACGGATGTGAGTGCAGACCATTAGCATTCAGCTTGTATGAGTGGTAATAAGTCCGTCATTAGTGTCTGGCTGGGGCTCTCATCCCTTCAAATGCAGAGACATGAGCAGATTTCAGAGGGGTTCAGGTTTGGTTTCTTTGACAGTTGATTTCAGTAGGGAGGCAATAGATGAAGGAAGCAATTAGCAGACAGCATGAGCCTGGGCTTATGGGCATCTGGTCCCAGGACGCGATTGTGAGAATCCACAGGTCTTTTGTCTGAGACCCACCCTACTCACGGACAGCACGGACAGTAGGAGGCGCTGGGTTTCCATGGCCTCTCTGTGTGTGCAGTTGTCGGGAAGTCAGCTCCATGGACCAAGTTTAGATTTGCAGTGACCTGTGATGGCTGGATGCACTGTGTTCCAGACTCTTTGCTCCAACCACAGGAGCTCCCTGAACACTAGCAAGCTGAGATGGGAAGCAGTCTCCGTGAGACTCTCTTAGGCCAATGGGTAGGAGCCAGGCTGCCCAGCAGGAGGTGGGAGGCAGATACTTGAGTGAATCTTTTCCCGTCTTTCCAGCCACTCCCCACCACTCACATTACCACTGGAGCTCTGCCTCCTGTCAGGTCAGCAGCAGCATTAGATTCTCATAGGAGAAGTTTACTGGGTCTCATGACAAGTATCCTGGTCTTGCTTGGTCTTGGTTTTTTTGTTGTTTTTTGTTTTTTGTTTTTTTGTTTTTTTGTTTTTTTTGGACAGTATGCTTTCCGCATGTGTAATAAGGAGACCTGAGACTCAGCTTTGGGCTTTGTGGTGGAAGTAATACTAAACACACTTCCTGGTTTCTCTCAGATTTCTTAGCCTAGATCACGAGAACCTACTTCTCCCTTGTTGAGCAGCCAGGCTCATTAGAGTGCAGGATCTCATCCTGAACAAATGCCAGATGTCCTTGTATTAGTCTCTGCTCACTCATTGATTTCAGGAATCTAAAACAAGAAAAGTGGCCTGAGAACAAGATTTTGGTGTTCCAGGGTCCATGACCCACTTGTAATGTCATCTGTCTTCCTTTAGCCTAATCTACATTTAGAGATATCACGGCTTTACTTTTTCTGTTAATTTCCTGTGTTTTTTTAAAAAAGCTTCTCCTAAATATAAAATGTATTAGACAGAATAGTTGAGAGTGAGCTTTTAGTAGCTGTCAGTGCTGGGCACACTCAAGTGATTCCTTTTGACTCTGTAATAGGCTCTTAAATCTTGACCAAGGTGTATTGGAGTCTTACTAGGATTGTGGCACTTCTCACAACGTACTTTCACGGTGGTGGTAACTCACGTCAGTTAGAATGAGCTCATCGAGTCTTAAACACAGGGACCAAATGTACAGTTTTGCAGGTTTCTAGTTATGAACCGAGAATCAAAGATAAAGTGGCTTTTTTTTTTTAAAGGAAGAAACCATAGCATAAAACAAGATGGGGACAAAGTTCTTTTAGAATATTATTTGGTAGTATGTTTTCATTCCAGGTTAAGAGGTTGGATAAAAAAAAAAAACAGAAAAGCATGTATTTCACTTTCTGGAACTGCTTGCATAACATAAAGGACAAATGGAAAAACAGTATTTCTAGGTGTTAGCAAGGCACCCTATGGCTATCACCTCACAGCCTGGCCAGAGCAACAGGATGAGCACAGCCTGTGAGAAACCAAGACTTAGATTCATACCTGGACCCTCGTATGGAAGCTCTGGAAACCTACCCAGCTGAGACGCCTAAGATGCGCCCCCCACAAGAGACAACTTGAGGATGTCCAGAGGTTAAGAGGCAGCCAGATAGCAGGCACGAAGGGGGATCTCGCAGGCAACCCAAGCAGGCACGTGAGGGCTAACATCAGGGCAGCTCTCCCCAGTGTCAATGGATGGTGGGAGTCAAGGCAGCAGAATTTCTGTGGATCACCGAGAACCGAAGCAGGCAATCTCACCATTGGTAGGAGGACAGCAAAGGCAAAGCCAGGCTATCTTGTAAGGGACTGGGTCATCCAGAGAAAAGTCAAGAACATTGATGCAAAGGAGCAAGGTGCGGATGTAAGTAGAATGTTGGGGTCTAATATGGTGAACAGGTCAGAGTTCAGTTATATGAAGGGCATGCAGTCAGTGTGTAATAGGGTTGAATTTATTTAACAATCTCACTTATTTAAGAAATTTCTTGGAAACATTTTCAGTATGATGGTTGCTGTTTTGGGGGGAAAACTGTTTAAGTCTAGTCTATTATGATTAGGATCTGAAATGTCCCCCGAAAGCCCCTCCTGTTAGGAAAGTGATGCAGTCATGGGGGTTAATTTCTTGATTTCCTGTGCCTCTTAGAGACAAGGACAGGCTAAAAGGGGCAGGTCAACTGAGGCCTGGCCTGGGGGGATGCGCCTCCCTCGGCTGCTTCTCTGCTGGTCACTTTGGGGTAGGCCGCTCCCTGCCGTGCGCGTCCCTCATTGTAAGGTGCCTGTGAATGGACTGAGGCCTGGAGCTGTGAGCTACAATAAGTGATGAAAGCCCAGTTTTGTGTCCCAGCGACGGCAAAGTCCCTAAGACAAGCCCGGAGTATTCGTGTACTACATCATATTCAACTGTTTGCTAACAGTTAGATTACTCCTAGCATTTAACTATCTGTAATTAATATTGTATCTTACACCTGTTCTGCCTAAAACCTTAACTGGTTTCAGTCCAGAGGCTTAGTTCAAAGGTGGGAATCCTGTGGGAATAGAGGAGAAGGAGTGGGGGCTATGGACAGGTGTCCGAGAGGCACAGGGAGATTCCCTTCCCAGGATATGTCACACAGACAACTGGGGCATAGGCTTGTGACTAGTGATTGCACCCTTTTCTGCCGTAGGTGCTTGTTTCAGGTATAAAGGAGTCACACTCAGCCTGGGGCTCTGTGTCTAAGTGCCAGGGAGCATCTTTGAGAAATCTTGGTGATAGTGACAGAAGGGGGAAGGATCTCCTATTTGAGTATGGTTGCCTAGTTGTAGAACAGTGTACTTCAACCAAAGGACAGAAACCAGGAGAAAGGAAGGAGGGATCAAGAAAAAATTTTATGAGATTAATAAAACAAACTTGAAAAAACAGTTTGCTGCAGTAACTGAAAAACACTTAGCTTTCAGTTAAGTTGGAAGTTCATGAAAAAATGCCATTTTCTGGAATGTTAGAGTCAATTTCTGTTCATTTTCATTGTGAGTTCTTTTAAGGGAGGACAGCCTATAGCAAAAAACATAAAACTTCAGGACTCCAGAAATTGCACATCCCTCTCAAGATGCTGGCTCTTCCAGAGAGTCACCCTCACAGTACAACCATGTGCTTGACAGAGTCCTCATTTCAGATTTGAAATGTATTTTCTGAAGGCAAAACAGCCCTATTTTCTTGCAGAAGGTTTTAGCACAAGTAGTGCTCTGAGAATCTGTATGAAAACCCAAGATAAGCCGGCCTCATTGTTTCCTGATACATCCTTCTCACAGCGGGCTTCCCCTTGTTTGTGGTTACATAGGTCATCCTGATACGCCTGCATCCCTCATTTACTGTCCTCTTCTGTGACTGTAATATCTCACAGGCAAAGAGTGGCCCGTTACTCCCAGATGTCAGCTTGGGCATTGGCAGCTGTAACACACAGTCCCGGCAGCAACTCGATCCCTGATAGGTCATTCCATTTGTACACTCCTACTGTTTTTATTCACTCCTTTCTGTGCTTTGTGCTTCAAACTTTTCATGAAAATCAGTCTCTGGCCCATTGGGTCTGGTGTCTCACATAGAGCTGTGAATTCTTCTCTCCTTTTTCCCTTTGGTACTGACGATTGAACCCAGGGCCTGTGAATGCCAGGGAAGTGTAAAGTTAATAAATGCACATGTTCTGTACTTGGCCCAGAGAGGACATTGAGGCAAAGAAAAGAGATAGGAGCTGGAAACACCTGAGTGTGAGATCCTACCCCCGACTCCAAGTGTGGGCGATGCTGGGAAACTGGCCAGGAAGGAGGATAGCGTTGAGGCAAAAGCTCCAGCGCTAAATTGTGGAAGATGAGGAAATACCCATCCACAGAGCAATGGGTAAAGAAAATGTGGCCTACTATATGTATACCATAGGGTACGACTCTGCCATAAAGACATTTGTAGGACACAGCTTGAGTCATTTGCAGGACACAAGTAAGACCCTTATGCTTCAGTGAAGTAAATCTGACTCAGAAGACTAAATATCACATGGCTTCTGTAGTATGAGAAACCTCGAGTATAAATAAGTAATAGAGTCAAGTGGGTGAGATGTTGGGAAGCAGCCCGGTGGGCACGTGAAGAGGGAGGGGGAAGAGCGGGAAAAGGGAGGGGAAGGGGACATGAAGTTGATGCTCCAGTTCAGTCTGCCCATTGTGGAATGCAAAAACATACTACTAAAACAATAGGCAAACGGGCCAAGAGAAAAGAACTGAAATTCGGGTGCTGATGTCTCCAACATGCTCATGCTTGTAGTCATAGAGACATTTGGTGTAGAGTGAACGGGATCCAGTATATAAGTCTTACTATGTGTCCTTACTATGGTACAGTAAAGTCTGCAGTGAATATTGAATTAATGCTTTAATAAAACTGTATTTTTCATGTGATCAGTGCAATTGATTACATGTATTTTTGTGCTTCTAAAGAAAGAATAGCTTTATAAAGTGAGTATAGGTGCATATCTGTAATCCCAGCAGTGTGGAAGGCTGAGGCAGGAGGATCCTAAATTCCAGCCCAGCCAGGTCAACTGAATGACTTAACTAGACCCTGTCTCAAAGTAAACAAATTCAAAAAAGGATTGGGAGTGTAGCTCAGTGTGAAGGCCCTGGGTTCAATTCTTAGCACTATATGGAAAAATAAAGGCTCACAGGGGAGGTATGATTGAGACAGAGTACACTGCTCATGTTTATAGTACACAGTTGGGTGAATTTTAATATCTTCACCTGGAAAACAATCCCAGTCAAACTGATCACCTTAGCGATCACAGTGGAGAAGCTGACCGTGGCGGTTGTCTCTGGGCTCCCTTGTCACCCTGTCCTTTGGCCCCAGATCCACTTCCAATTCTTGCACGCACACCAGCGTTCATCTAGGCCTTAGATTCTCAGCACCGTGTCACAGCTACTCTTTTCCGGCTCTGTCTTCTACTCTGTGTAATCATGGTTGAGGCAAGCCCACGTCATAGCAGATACAGAGTGGGATTTTCTTTTGTTGCCCGGTGGCACCTCCCTGCCTGGACATCCGTGTCTGATTCTCCCTTCAGCTGTTGGACATGTGAGGGATGCAAGGGTTTTGGTTTTGCCAAAATGTCTGCCAAGAACGTGGGTTTGCATATTTGCATGGACTTAACGTTTTCAGTTCCTCTGGCTATATGGGTAGAAGTGAGTGGGTAGATTTTGTATGTTCACAGGTGTATTTCTAACTTTTTAAGGAATGCTAAAACTTTCCAAAGTGACTGTTCTATTATATTTTACATCCCACCAATGAAACATGAGAACTCAGTTCCTCTATATGCTAGCCAGAACCTGGCAGGTCAGGCTGGTTTTTTATTTTATTTTATTTTATTTTTGGTGATTCTAATACATGTGTAGTGACATCCCATTTGGTAAATATTTATATTCTGTAATTATATGGACTGTTAATCTGTAGCCTCTTTTCATATGCATATTTTCTATCCATATCTGTTGTGAAATGCTTAATTAAATATTTTGTTCATTGAAAGTCTTGCTTATGATTGCAGCTTTTTGGGGCTGGGGCATAGGTCAGTGGTTAAAACACTCGCCTAGCAAGCAGAAGGTTTGATTTTCTAGGAGCCACGCAAACAGGTGTGGTGGTCCATGCCTGGCTGTGGGTCCAAGGGCAGCCTGGGCTCTGTGGTGAGTTCAGGACCAGCCTGGATTACAGAGCGAGACCTTGTCAAAGAAAGAAAGAAAGAAAGACAGACAGACAGAAAGAAAGAAAGAAAGAAAGAAAAAAAGAAAGAAAGAAAGAAAGAAAGAAAGAAGCTTTTTCCAATAATTATCATTAGTAGTATGTGTTCTGTTTTGATACAGAATAGCGTTTGCAGCTGTGGAATTGGTTTGTGTGCACACCACATCTCAGTCATTTACACATCCCCTTCTCCTCTCCATATATTATTAAAGTTTCGGGAGCGCTCAGTAACTGGTCTAGATGATAGCTTTTCCTTTTTCTCCCAGCTGCAGGCTTCAATAAAAAAATTAAAAAGTTGCTTTTCATCCCCCTCCCCCTGCCTGTGGCCTACCTTTGATTGTATGTTCATAGTAACTTTTGAAGAAAAGTTTTTAATTTTGATGAAGTTCATTTTATGAATTTATCTGTTGGAAACCCCAAGACCTGCCCCTTTCCCCCCACTAGGAGACAATTTGCCAGGAGAACTCGTTAGACACAGATTAAGTGTGTTTGTGGTTAATGTACTTCACAGCCAAAGAATTCAAAGCGAGATCAGCGAAGGGACAGTGTGACACCTTGGACTTGAAGCCTTTCTGGCTCAGGTGCCAAGGCTGTTGGCCCTGGCCTGTGTGGGAGGGGACTGGGTCCTGAGGGCTCTTTCCTCAGCTGTCCCACATTCTCTCTTCTGTGCGGTTCTTGAGCCTTCTCATGAATTTGTTTTTATTTTCTAATTTCTCTTTATATGGCCTCTTTGATCTTTGAATGATTTAGAGGTTTGTTTGCTGGGCATTTTTCTCATATTGATTTCTAATTTAAGTTTATGGCGGTCATACAGCACAGTCTGTGTGACTTGAAGCGTTTTGAGTTTGTGACTTACGCTTCATGGCCCAGAATACGGAGTGTGCTCTCCCTTGGTGAGCGCGCCTCTCACTTGTGGAGAGGCTGTTTATTACGCCGGTCTTTGGAAGATATATTTTATAAATGTTGATTGAAGATGTCAGGTGTTATGCTTCTGTTCTGATCATCCATTTTATCGATTATTAAAAGGAGAACGTTGAAATCTCTGTACTTATAGATTTATTTTTTTTTTTCTTGTTCAGCTAGTTATTGTTTCATGAATTTTGAAGCTATCAGTTGCATTAATGCCCAGGACTTCCATGTCCACTTAGTCACTTCACTGGCAACTGATCATTTTTACTTTTAGTGGCATTGTTTTCTTTATATTGTTTTTGTAGGTTTTATTACAGCTTTTGCTGTTTTCCTTATGTTAGTGCCATCTTAGTACATCTTTTTGTGCTTTTTAAACATTTACTTCACAATTCTTAAAACGAAAAACAAAGTGAAACAGGGGGGTCAGGTAGGGGAGGAGGGAGGGAGGGTAGGGTAGGGGGAGTGGGAGGGACAAAAGGAGAGTGGGAAAGCCCTTGTCACCTTGACAAGATACATATGTACATAAAAGGCTCAACTCCACTGTAAACCTTAAAATTTGCATGTATACATATCACTAAAATGGGGAAAAACCATTTACTTATTTGTATATTTATATTTAAAGTGCATATTATGATAAAAACTGTTGTCCACTTCAGGGGTTACTGTTTTGTCCAACATGACAACTGTTTTGTCATTCTGCCACTTAACCAGGGGCCTCCCGCACCCGGCTTATGCTCGTCGGGAACTAGGTCACAAAGGGGGAGATGAGGGGGTGATGAGCGAGGGGAACTTCATCTATATTTACAGCTGTTCTCCATCACTCACATTGCCGCCAGAGCTCTACCTCCTGTCAGATGAGTAGAACCTATGTCCCTGGTAGGAAAAAGGGGTTGGTTGGTCACTGACTTAAATCATACATAAATTTAGTAGTACAAATGGCAGAATAGTTATATATATATATATATATATATATATATATATATATATATATAATATATGCAGTGATATTGATGTGTGACACAGTAATGATATCCTCTTATGTATATATAGGTGTGTATATGTGTGTGTGCATATATATATATATATTTGTCATTTTGCTGTTGACTATTTGCCCCAAATTTATATGGTCTCTTTTTTTTCCTTTTCTACCTTTTTTAGACTGATTGATTTTTTTCTATGATTCTCTTTTATCTCCTTTGTTGAGCGGATATAGTGAGCTATTACTTAAGTGGCTGCTTTGTGTTGTATCTTTAACTTACTACATTCCTCTTTCAAATAATGTGACACCCTGTGTGTTTTGTGTGGAGGGCTTTACAATGGTGTATTTTTGTTTGTTTACACCTTTCTTTTATATTGCTGTCTTACATTTTACTTTGACAGTCATATATCCTATACTACAGTGTCACTTTTGCAGAAGCAAATTTTTAAATGAAATTTCAATAATTTTTTCAAACTCTTTCCATATTTGCCCATTTCCCTGTGATTTCCGGTGATCTCCATTTCTGTGAGTGGAAACCTGTTCCCACTTACTGTCATTCTCCTCCGCATGATGGGTTTCCTTGAGCCTTTTTCATAGTTTAGGTTTATTGGTGACTGATTTCAGAGGTTTGATGTCTGAAAAAGTCCTTGTTTTGCTTTAATTAATGCATACAAATGTACATTTCACTGGGTACAAAGTTTCAAAAGGATTTTTTTTTCAGTGTATCAAAATTGAAAAGCTCTTTTGTTGTTCCAGACTGAACACCCTATTAATTTAACAGTATGTCTTTGGCCGAGCCCAATGGCACAGACTTTTAATCCCAGCACTCTCGGAGACTGAGACGGGAGGATTACAAATTTAAGCCCAGCCTGGGCAATTTAGTGACTTAGCAAGACTCTATCTCAAAACCAAAATTAAATATAGGCTGGGAATTTAATTAAATGTGAAGGCCTTGGAATTGATCTCTAGTACCAAAAAAAAATTGTTTTATTGAACATGAAGACTGGCTCCTGTCTGCCTTCAGCTTCTTGTCTATCACTGACTCTGAGTGACATGATTGTGACACACCTTGGCATAGTGTTCCTCATGTCAACTGTTACTGTGGTTCATTGAGCTCCTGGGACTTGTAGGTTTGCAGTTTTCATCACATTTAGGCAGCTTTTATCTATTATTTCTTCTGATAAACTTTCCTCTTTTAGGGATTCCTGTTGTACCTACGGTAGTCCTCTGGAATTAATGTCACAACTTCCTGCTGCTCTTCCCATTGATGATATTTTCTATTCTTGTTTTATTTTGAATAGCTTCTCTTGTACTGTCATTCAATTCACTGTGTCTTTTCTTTTTCAATATCTGCATTGCTGTCCATCTCACTTGGGTATATTTCATCTAAAATTGTATAGGTTTTGTCCTTTGTAGTTTGATCTGTGTGTATTAAAAATCTTCCATGTTTCTATTCAACTGTTTTCATATTTGTTATAAATTCATAATAACTATATTGTCCTTGTCCTTTATACTAACATCTATCACAGTTCTGGGTTGGTTTCAAATAGTTTAGAGCCTCATTATATGTTGTGTCTTTCTCTTCTACTTTTTTACATGTTACAAATTAAAACATGTTAAATGTTGTATTTTTTCATATTTATATAGCAATTATTGAGCTTTTCTGGGGACTAATTAGAAATGATTTGGTCATTCCAAAACATTTCAGCTGGCACATGTAGTGTTTTGATACATATATGCATTGGATAATGATCAAATCTGAACCATTATCATGTCTGTCACCTCAAATATTCGTTGTTTCTTTTGTGAAACACTCAGATTTCCCTTTTAGCTATTGTGAAATATGACTGTATCATTGGTAATTACAGTCACCCTAGGGTGTGACAGAACGTCACAGCTTTGCCTTCCTGTATCAAGACTTTCTTTTAAGGTTTGGTAAATAAAAAACAATGCCTAGATCACAGCAGTGCTTGATCCAGGGTCAGTTGTTCCCCATGGCAGACATGTGCTCTATCCAATGTTAGTTTTCATTAAAAAATTCATAGTTTTTAAGTTTATTGGTATATGTTTGTAATACATGTTTCAAAACTAAGTTTTATTCATATATGTTTGCCATATACAATCAATATTTATATTCATCATGGGGAATTGATACATATATACACACACACATACATACACACTATAAAATACCACATATAGATAGATAGATAGATAGATAGGTAGGTAAATAACTTTTTTTGACACAAGGTCTCACTCTAGTGCAGGCTGCTCCTGAACACACTATGAAGCCAAGGCTGGGCTCAAATTCATGGCAGCTTTCCTGTTTCTGCCTCCTGAGATGACAGTTGTGTGCCATCACGCCCAGCTTATGTGGTGCTGGGGAATTGAACCCAGGGCCTTGTGCTGTAAGCAGGTGCTGTAAGCTCTGAGCTACATACTTCATCACTTTTACATCCTCCCTCTGCCCGTCTTCCTCTCCCCCATCCCCTTCCCCTTCCCATCTCCATGGGGTCCTGATTCCTTTCATCTCTTTTTGTCTGCCCAGTGTTTTTGAAGTTTCACAGCTTGGCAGACAGGAACACAAGTTTACCCCATTCCTGTGTGAAACCCAAGCCTTTTATTCCTGTGAAGTCATTCCTTTAAAGTCATTCTTTTTCCATCCTTGGGTAGTTTTCTCACAAACACGGCTGATCAGCACTTACACAGCAGTAGTGACTTCCCCTGGAAGATCTGCTGGGTTCCTTCCTCCCTGCTGCTCTGCTTTGCAAAGTCGAGCTACCTGAGGATCTGAAGGCTTGTGACATGGCTTTCTGTACCCTGTATTGCAGCTGATATGTACTCTCCAGGAACTATGCTGGGCCCGTTGGAGGGTCACCTGGCTTAGCTCCTGTTGGCCAACCATTACTGCCCTTCCTTGCCTGATAGCCAATATCCTGTCCGTTCTTTCACATGTGTTTCTAGATTTTTGACGTTTTAGGTGGGAGAAGCTCAGTTCTTCCATTTTCATCCGAGGCAGAAGTAATTGCATTTAGGAATGTTAGGATCCTTCCAAGGTTTAGTTTGACCTGAAGCAATGTTAACAATAATATATATATATATATATATATATTATATATATATATATATATATATATATATATATATATATATATAACTATATATATATATAACAATAAATTTTATATCCGTAAATTATTTATCCGCAGTTCCTTTTTGAAAACAAGAGCTAGATATTTACTTACGCATACTTACTAAGGGTGGGGGGCCGCTTGGACCAGCACATGGCAAATCTGTATGTTTAAGAGATGATCAGGGGAGATTTAGTGATCAGAGTCCGTGGCTGTGTGATGGCATGAAGATGCAAGTAGGTCACTCAGTGAATTAAAATGCAAGGGTAAAAGGCGAGAGAGCTGCTTAGCGCATCCTCTGCTTGATATATGGTGGCTTTCCGGAGCTTGTTTTAGCAGTCCCAAGGAGCCTGGGCGGTCTAATGAAATCCGATTGAATTAGAGGATTGCATATTGATGGAGCATCTTTATGTGCCCGGGAAGACATTAAGAACTCTGGAATTTAAATACCTTCGGACCCTTGGTCTATGTCCTTTAGAAGATTCTTCAAGCATGCTGCATAGCTGGTCTTCCAGGCAGGGTGGGGGGCAGCGTCACAGCTGGAATGGCCTGCTTCAGATGGTGGCCCCACGGGGGCGGGGCAACCTTTAGCGTTTATTATCTACATGGTACAGTGTAAGAGGTTTTATTCTCCAGTCCTCAGTTTCCTCTTTTGAACAGTGGAATCACCATGCCTAAATTGTTGTAGGCATTAAGTGGGACAGCTGGTCAGGGTGCCTGCTGTGCAGCAGGGCATTTTAGATGTGACCATAGTAATCATGGTTCCCCAGGGAAAGGGCACTCATAAGGGATGTACATGTCACGTGATGATGGAGCCCAGCAGCCCAAAATCTGCAGGTGCGCGGAACTCCTGGAGACCTAGGAAGAGGCGATGCTGCAGTTGAGCAGTGTGGGGCCTCCCACACTTGGTCTGCATCTCTGCTCAGTGTCACCTCAAGAGTTTGCCTGACTGACAAGGCAACATTGAGCACAGGTGGTTGGGCCTTGGGGCGGTGGGGGCTGCTGTTCTAATCATGGATGAGTTCAGGAGCTGATGTGCTATAGGAGGTGGGGCCGTGCTGGAGGCGATCACTGGGCATGTGACCCAGGTGGATGTGTTCTTGTCCCTGGCTCTTCCTCCTCTGTGCTTCTGTGTTGCTTCGGGTTGAGCAAGCTTCCTCCTCCAGGCCCCTCTGCCGTGCCATAGCTACCTTGTGGCCAGCCAGCCACAGACTGAACATGACTTCAAGTAAACCTCCATTTCTTTTAAGCTGCAGATGGTGGGTATTTTGTTCCAGGAACAGAACCGTGCTAAAATAAGCTTTCATTATCGTCTCTGGTCATCCTGATGGGTCCTAGGTCCCAGAACGATTCCACCTGTCGGTCCAACTCTCCTCTGATCGACGACTCTCTCAAACGCCCTCCTTCCTCAGCCTCTGGAGATCACCACCATCCTTCTCTGTGTCCTTGAGCCTGACTCGGTTAGGTTCCACTTACAAGTGACCACAGGCAGCAGTTGTCTCTCTCTGCTCGGCTTATTTCATTTAGCACCATGTTTTTCTCCATGTCGTTTCATGCTGTGGCAAATAACAGCTTCCTCCTCTTTTTCTGAAGGCCAGTTACCATTCCACTGCACCCACCACCCTCTCTGGGTTTCCTTGTCCGTTGATGGACACTTTACTTCCTTCTCTTCATCGCTTCGTCCTGAGATTGTGTCCCCTCTACGCCTTCCGCTGCATACTTTCACTGTGTGCTTAGTTTTTAGATTGGGCTCTGATCTTCACCCCGTTTGCTTGTTCCTTACTGTTTGTGCAAACTCGTTTCTGGAAGCTTGGGAATTGAAGGTCCTCTAAATACTTCCTTGTGACTGAATGAGGTCTTATCATCGAGCAACAGCTTCTCCCTGGGGCAAGATGTCCCCCTGCACAGACTCCCCAGGACAAGTCCAGCTTCGATCAGCTTGTGCCCCTCAGTGCTTGGCAGATGTGTCCAGGCTCCAGTTTAACGCTGGCACCCCAGACACTGACCAAGCACATGCTCAGGGTGAAGGAGAAACACCAACTTGTCCAGAAGAGGAGGAAGAACTTTAATAGTAATTAATTTATCCATGGATTTGCAATGAAAATGTGTAGGAAAAAAGCTGTTTCAGTTGTGCCAATGTACAAATTAAATGTCATTTTGAAAAATACATGTTCTTTGACTTGCTCATGGAAGAGTGTGGGACAATCACTTTATCCCCCCCCCCCCCCCCCAAGTTCTTAAAGTGGCTCTGGCCTGGTCCTCTGGGCTCGGCTTGGAGCTGGCTGCCTTCCTGCAATCCATCTACCCGGCTTGGGGTGGGGAGAGTGACTGCATGTAAAGACCCGACCCTCCCTGCCTTCCACTTGCCTCTCTGTGTGTTTCCTGCAACAAAATACCTCCTGGCCGAGCCTCCAGTTCCGTCATGTTCTTAATGTTTTTCCTCCTTTTCTCAGAGTGCGATTAATGTCTCGAAAGGCAAAGTTCCCTCCAAGCAAGGCTTTGAACCATCACCTGGAAATGTATCCAGCTGTTTCCGCAGTGGAGTTTGAGAGCACTTAGCTAATTACAGTCCTTAGGAAGAGCGAGCCCGAATGCCAGTGGCATGATCTTTCCTGCCTTCCAGTGGGAGCCGGTCGCCAACAGATAAACAGGAGTGATGTCATGCTCTGACCAGGGAGGGCACCGTAAAGTGCCTCCTCCACAGGCCTGACACTATGTGTGATTTTACCAGATGCCTTTTCAGGCCTTGGAAGTATGAGGGTCATAAGCTCTGAAGGAAACAGGATAAATTGAATCTGAATGTGTCCCAGCCCAGCTTCACCGTGGCACCATGGCTAAACAGAGCCAATGCTTCCCTGACCTCCAGCAGCTGGGCCTCTGGGAGCCTGGGGCTGGGATGATCAGTGAGACTGGCCTGCCGGCGGGAGGATCCTAGTGGGAAGAATGCTCAGGCTGTGTGCACAGTGGTGGTGGTGGTGGGAAATGTGGTACTGCTTGGCTAGCAGGGGGTTCAGAGTTCCTGGCTCCTTTGTTCAGGGAAGCGGCTGCCCACTCCTTTTATGAGGCCCTGCTGAGAGCTGTTGCCCTCATTAATCACAGTAATAGCAATAAGCAGGCAATTAAGTTCTCCCAAGGATGCCAGTACAATTTCTGGGCTCTAGCAAAGCCGTGGCAGTTGGTGGAGTTGATGGTTGCGAGTGGGTGCTCTGTGTTTGGGTCACAGCTCATTTTTGGGTTCAGAGAAATAAAAAAACAGACCCAGGGCTGCCCAGTGTTGTTTGTTTGGAGAGGTCACCACAGGCCTGCTAGACGGCAAGCTCAGCATTCTAGGGGCCACGAGATCTTCATCTCTCTGTTGCAGGCTTTTTGCTAAGTAGTTACTGTTGTGGGAACTCGCTGCAAAGGGGCTCGGTCAGTTGTGGATTCCTGTTCTGGGAGACTGAGAGCAGGCACCATTCCTTCACTGTAGCCTAGGAACCTTGTTTTAAGGATGAGCACTGACACACACCGAAGATTTAAATCCGGAGCTTAAGGTACTGTAGATTTGGTATTTCATGGCCAGCTCTGGACCTGCCTACGACAGAGGTCATTGCAGCAGTCTCATGGGAAGGGGATTAGCTTTGATTTTTCTCTCTTGCTCACCTCATGCTTTCAGGTGTCCTTCTGAAATACTAGCTTCACCATCTGACACCCCTGCTCAGTGGCCCCCATGGCCTCTTGTGCCTCTGCACAAAGCCCGGCTTGCTGGTCGGGTAACCCACATGCATGCGCCACCCTGCCTGTGCCCCAGTAAGAGGTGTCTGTTGTGCTCAGAGTCTCCCGATGCTGTTGGCTTTTCCTCCTTTGTACTGTTTTCTGTCTCTTTCTCTCTTCTTTCCTCCTGTTCTTTCTTTCTTTCTTTCTCTCTCTCTCTCTTTTTTTTTTTTTTTGGTGTGTGCTGGGGCTCAAGCTCAGGGCCTTCACACTGAGCCATACCTTCAGCCCATTTTTTAGCTTTTGGTTTTGAGATAGAGTCTTAATAGGTCACTAAGTTTCCCAGCTTGGGCTTAAACTTTTAATTCTCCTGCCTCAGCCTTCCAGAGTGCTTGGATGACAGGTCTGTGCCCCTGGGACCTGCTCATTGTGCTTATTTTGAACTTTCTGTGTTCTCTTCTTCCCACTAAAAAATCTTATGGTCCTGTCAGAGTGATCATTAATTGTGTCCTGGCCCACCTGTTCTCTGGACTCCTCTTAGGCCTGTTCACAGATATACACAATTTCATTCATTATTTCTGTGCCCCATACATGGAGGACAGGGACCACCACACTTTGAGCTGCTCAGTGGGACAAGCTAGAGCAGGCAAGGGACACTAGTCTGGGCTCAGAACTCCCAAAGTACCAGTTCTGTCACTTTCCACTGGGAACATGTAGGGAAATCACTCCCCATGTGTCCCAGGGCTCCCACCACAGCATAAGGACCAGACCTTGTTGGGGACGCTCGGCCCCTGCCCCCAGGCTTCCTTGCAAGACGCGGGGCCCACAGCCTGACCCACAGCTATTCCCTGGCCCTGCCTTTTCCATTTCTGGTTACTGTCATCTGGGGTAGTCCAACTCTTCCTTAGGAGCCCACTTCCCTGCCCATTAGGCTGGATTCTGGGACTAAAATGTGGGTGATGAAACGCGAGCAAGACTGACACTTGCCGCTCACCCTGCGGTTGTTAGTTCCCACAGAGCCACAGCCCAGTCTTCTTTCTCTGTGGTAATGCTCAAGTGCATTTTTGCAAATGGTGGTTGTTCCCTCAGCCTTGGTTCTCCATGAAGATGGCCTCGGTGCCGAAGAGGAAGTTTGGCAGTGTGAGAAGCAAGTGACCTTGGTTGTCTTAAATCACTGAGGGGTGTGTGTGTGTGTGTGTGTGTGTGTGTGTGTGTGTGTGTGTGTGCGTGCGTGTGCGTGTGCACATGATGAACACAAAGCTATGCGGCCTGCCTTGTCTGATGTGCCCTTCCTTTGGTCCTTGCCCCATTCCTTATCTTCTCTCTGGCCTTCCTGACTCAAAAGGAATGACTTGCCCTAGGCAAGAACCTCTCTGATCTCAACCTCATGCAGGGCCAAGAGCAAGGAAGCCACCTAGTACATCCTGGCATGTTTCAGCAAAGACTTTATCAACTTTAAAGCCAGAGAATTTCCTCTGCTCCTTATGGAGATGTTACAGCTTGATGTTTAAGCAGTACCTCAACCTTCTGGCACCATGGACCAGTTTCAGTCTCATGGGTGACAGTTTTTCCATGAACATGATGCAGAGAGGGTGCTGGAATCACCTCTCTCAGTTCCACCTCAGGTCAACATTATCATAAAAGGACTGCAAGATCTGGACCTCTCCCTTGCCCAGTTCATAGCAGGCTTGAGCTTCTCTGAGAATCTAACAGAGGGGAAGCTTAGGTGGTTACCTAATCAGTAAGGAACAGCTGCACATACAGGGGAAGCTTCCTGTGGTGGCCCACTGCTCACCTCTTGCTGTGAGATCCTGTTCCTAGTAGGCCACCAGTAGAGTCATGGCCAGAGAGTTGGGAACAATAGGCTTAAAGACATCAAGGACCACACTGGCCTAATCAAGTCTTAGGCTTTGATTTTGTCCATGACCAGTCATTACTTTCCATGCTTTCCTGCCCATTACGATTATCTGACTAGAATTTGGGTGATGCCTCTAACATCATGGGTGGGCGAATTATGAAATATGTGAATGAAAAGAAATGAAAGAAAGTTTAGTGGATTTAAAGCAACAGTACCTGCCATGGGCCTTCATGAGTTTTTAATACATGTCACTTCACTAGTCTTCTCTCGCTGTTGATATTGGGAACTCCAAATATTCCCCATCATATCAGGATCTAGGGAGGTGAAACTTGTGAAAGAGAGAAGATGCAGTTGGTCCTGTTTCATCTATAAAGTTTCTGGGAGATGGGAGTGAAGACACTTTCAGGAGAAGCTACAAGAAGCAGACGGTCCTCATGGAATTAGCTCCAGTTCCACACATTGCCACAGTTCTCAGCCTCCCAACACACCTGCCCATTGATGGCTGTAGGCAGGATCTCCAGGAGACAAGTCTAAGGCAAAAAAGGAGAGAGGTAATGCCTTCACATCTGCACTGCAGAAAACAATACTGTCTCTTTGTTCTCCGTGGAGGCTAGTCTAGATTTGCCTTAATTAACAGACTCTATTAGTGGCACGTTGTTATCTAACAGTGTTACTGAGATGCAGGAGTACGTGTGTTCTCACTCTACAAAGAAGCCCATATGGACTCAAATCAAGACTAAGTGTGAAATTCAAATCCCAAGACAAGACTTGTAGTTTAGTTAAAAATTTAACTGAACAAGGCAAGAACAAAGAAATGTAAATGTTCCCAAGTGCATTCCATGTTTGGAGATTCAGGAAGGACCAGATGGGTGAGAAAGACTTAGAGAGCCTTCTGTCCCTAGGTGACCAGGCATGGGGCGTCCAGGCTGCAGGCACATCTGTTTCTAGAGGAGCATTCTGAGCAAGTGTGATTTCTGCAATGTTTCTCATGGGAAACCGAGTGCCACAGAATGCGAAATTTCCATCAACTGGTTCATTTTTGTAGCAGCAGTTTGATGGTGGAAATTACCTACCCATTCTTAATTTGGATGTTGAGTAAAAATATTAAAGTATATATTTTATTGGAAGGACCATGAAGGCAGTAGTGCAATAGCCAATTCACAGATGTGAAGGTTTAAGCAGCTGTGACCTAGGAGAATTACAGCAGTGTTGACACATTGGCAGACATCCTTTTCTCTCCAGCTCAGCAAGAGCAAACACAGTAAATGTGGAGATTATTCAATTTCACAGGACAATCATAGTGCCATATGAATACTGAAGAGGGTAACATGCATTGGCAGGCTGGGAGATTATTCGAAGTGGATTGCTTGCTAATGAAGCTATTTGGGAAAACTGAGGAGGTGAGGAAAAGTGAATAGTTTCCTGTGTTTCGCAATGATGAAGTTCAGTTGACCTTGTCCCGATGGGTAAAGGGGTAGGGAAAAGAACTGGAATGGGACCCAGAAAACATTTGGTGGGACGCGCGCTCTGTCATCTTTATCTGAACTACCTAAGGCAGATAACTCAACGTCTCTGAGAGCAGTGAACTGGCTAACAGAAGGCTCTTCTGGCAAACAGTAAACTGATATGAAGATGATGTGCAATTTGTAACGAATATCAGAAATATGATTTGATTGATGTAATTAACATCACCGCCACTCACTTTCTCCCTCTCCTGGGCAGGCAGTCAGTACCTAAATGAAGAGAACCGAGGATGCATTCTCCTGCAGAAGGAATGTGTGTGATCTTTGCTTCCAGATTAGGTAACTGAGTTGTCAGACTCTGAAAAGACTCGAGAATGCTAGTCGCAGTGATCGGCTCATCTCCGGGCAGAATTAGCGTATTAGTCACTTTCCCCGGGATCGTTGGGTTGCGATGCCCCAACTCTCACAACTTAACGGAGGAGAGCTTTACTTTTCACTCATAGTTTCAGAGGGATAGGTCTACAGTCATTGGCTCCAAGGCAGAAGTGTTGTGGGGGAAGGGTGTAATAGAAAGAAAACCAGGAGGCAGAGAGAGGGTGAAGGAGCTGGGGACAGGAATACAGCCTTCGAGATCACGCCATCGATGGCCTGACTCCAACCAGGCCCCCGCTCCTAACAGCACCTTCGGACAGAGCGGGACTTGGTATTGGAGTAGGGCAGTCCCTTCATGGGTTAAGGCTTACAAAAGCATGACTGGCTTGAATATAGATTGTCGTCCAGCTCCACAGAGCTCCAATTATTGGATATGTGAATAGTGAGTTAAAATTAGACCTTGAGAAATCTTTTGTGATTAAACCCTCAAAATACAGTGCACTTGCAAAGAATACCAAACTTTTTGGCTCAGAGTACTTTAAACTCTCTCACCCACTTGCTCAGTGGCCCCCAGCCTTTCTGACACCAGGGACCAGTTTAGTTGAAGATCGCTGTCTCAAGGAGGGGGATGTACTGTACTGCAGTAGGTTGTTGGAGGGCAGCTTTCAAACAGTGAACAGCAGCAGCAGGAGAATGGGGAGTGAAGCTCTGCTTCCTGTCAACCAGTGGCATCATTAGAACCTGATAGGACCATGCTGATAGGAGGCGGTCACCTCCCACTCCCTGCTCCTCTGTCCTGGCTGCCCAGTCCTTCCAAGGCTGCAGACCTGTACTGGTCTGGGCTAGGAGCTGGGAACTCCTGTGCTAGCTGGTCTTACTGACCTTTATTTTTTCCCTTTCGGTGCATCCGTCATCCTGTGCCCTTGATATTTCGCCCACATGTAAATCTTGTCATGCCCACCCTAAGTTCAAATTTTTTGTTGTGCAGACTTTACCAAAGTCATGTATGTAGCATTCTCAAACTGTTCATAGAGAGATGGCAATAAAGGACACAGATATATTTTTGTCCCTTCTATATTGTAGAAATAAGACTGGACCAACAATTTGCTCTAATCTTGAACATAGGCAAGCAGTTATTTTAAAGTCTAACTACCGATGTGGTCCTTGGGACTAGAGGACAGTAGAAAAAAATCAAAAAATTTTTTCTAGAAGCTGGAAGCTTGTATTTGTCTACTTTTTTGTCCTCGTCATTTTATCTTAATGAACACGAGAGCCAGTTCTGAGGTGGGTCCAGGGGTGAGTCTACTTGCTTTAGAGAAGGATGTGGGATTTTTGGGAAGACCCATAGTTCCTGCCGTCTTCAGTGCTGCTCCTCTGTTATCTTCCACTTGGAAACAAGAGTTGGGCAGCTCACATCCCCAGCACCATCGCCTGCCTGTCTTCTTGGTGAATTTCTGCCTGACCCTCTCTAAGAATTGCATGCTGATGAGCCCACCAAGAAAATCAGGCTGAGATTCTCCCATGATGCTCTCTTCTCAAGTCAGATTCCACCTCCTCATCTAAATAAACTCACTGGAGACTCCACCAACAAGGGCCAGGCAACTCCATCCTGTAATGAGTGTCAGCAATGTCACATGCCTGAAATTTGCTGTGTCACTAGGAAAATAATTGGAGCTCCTTTCCACGGTAATGCTGACCTCTGTAAAATCTATTCAGTTTTACCAGAGAAATGGCAGCTGAACTGAATAAAGCACATTTTTAGTGATAAAAATCATTTAATTATTTTTATTTTGGGGGATGTAAATTCAGTAAGTCATGTCTTTACTTTTTATTTAAATATGCATGAACTACAAATTTTACTACATGTTAATAACCTACATCTTGGGAATTTGTGCCTCTATACATCCCTTTTGGCCACATTTTCCCTTCGTCTTAGCGTTTCCTTCCCTTTCCCCCCTCTAATTCTCAGAATCCTTTTCCTTTCCTAGTGGCCTATAAACCCTCTTCCTTCCCTCTCTCTCATGTTAGGATCATTTTGTGCCTGTATTTATGGCAATGTCATAGGAGAGACACCAATTGATACCAGATCTTTTATGTCTGGTTCATTGTATTGAGGATTATTGACTCAAGGTGGCCCCATTTTCTTTCAAATACTTGATATCTGTCTTTATGGCTCTATAATATTCCATTGTGTATAAATACTATGTTTTCTTTATTCATTTCTCTGTTGATGGGCATGTAGGCTGTTTCCAGGATCTAGCTGTTATGAATTGCGTCACTATCAACATGAATTTGCATGTATCTTTATAATATGATGGCTTTCATTCTTTTGGAATTATCTGAAACATACAAAGAACTTTAAAAAAATTACCAAAATAAATGACCCCATTAAAAAATGGCTAATTGTAATGAAAAGAAACTTCCTAGAAGAGGAAATAGAAAAAGCCAATGAGTGCATGAGAAAGTGTACAACATCTTTGGCCATCAGAGAAATACAAATCAAAACAGCACTGAGAGTCCATCTCACCCCAGTGAGAACGATAACTCATAAAAATTGTAGCGATGCTGTGAGGGAAAAGGAATGCTTCTGCACTGTTGGTGGGACTGCAAACTGGTGCAAGTATTATGGAAAGCAGTGTAGAGATACCTCAGGAAGCTGAGAACAGAAACCCCAGTTGACTCAGCCACAGTTCTACTCGGTATTTTCCCAAGACTCATTCTTAAATGACATCAAAAGTATCTGTAATGCCTCACCAGCAACCAGTGCTGTCCTGAAAACTGGTCCTCGGGTTCTCAATGATAGATGTTATAAACTCTGCTATTTGTCCGTGTTCAAAATAATATTTGGCTTTTCTCCTTTTTCAAGTCCTAGAAGCCCTGAGGAACTCTTGTTACTCTGATGCCGTGCAGACTTCCTGCAGGTCATCCTCGTGCTGACCCTTCCTCCTTCTGAGCCCTTTTGTCATGTTCCCCTGCTGAGAAATTTCCTTATCTGAGTAGGTACACCCCACACGCAAGACTGCTGCCCACTCTGAACTTTTCCATCTAGGCTGGACTCACACATAGGGACGGCCTTTTTTTCTTTCCCACAAAGTTTCAACATAAAGAAAAACCTGTGGCTTCCTTAAATTATTTGTTTTCCTCTCTGAGTTCCTGAGATCTCACTTCCAAAGTTCAGGTAAAGCTTTCTTGCTCACTTACTAAATCTGCAATACACCCTGCTTCTTTCTGTAATTTTTGCCAGCTGTTCTGAGCTAAATCATATGTGCTTCTGTTTGGTGCATATTCTCCCTCACACTGTGGCTGGACCTGTGATTTGAGTCTCTGGAGTTCACACAAGCATCATTTGTGTTCACCATGTCTGCCTGAAATATGAGGGGTAGAGGTCCTCAGAGAGATCATGGCGAACTGGAGAAATGTCTAGGTCAGCTTTGCCTCGGTCCCTCAGGTTCTTTCTTTGAACTTGAACACAAACATTTGAAAAATAAATACAAATATGGGCTAATTCTAACATTTAGAATTCCAAATCTAGTAGCTCCCTTGCAACTGGAATCTTTTTTTTTGGGGAGGAGTTGAGGGTGGGGAGATAATTTCAGAGTAACTGTTTCATAATTTCTTTTAAGGGACCAGGAGAGTTTATAAGTACCATAGTGATGGGGCAGAGATGCAAGATGAGTTGTAAATGTTAGTCTTTTTGATGTGACACTACTGGAAATTTCAGAATGTGTGCAAATTTACAAGAAGTGGTCATATCCAGGCAAAGCCAGTGGGCTGCAGTAGAATCATTGCAATTGATGCATCCTGAGTCTTCTCACTGCTGGTCATGCATCTGTGAAGAATATGGCTTCTCAAATAGAGCCTTTCCCAGGAATGGCTGCACTTGAAAGACCAGGGAGCCCAGCTGAGTATGGAGATTGGGGCATCTATTTGCTGCATTCTGCAGAGCACTGTTGTTGCAGGTGACATTGAATAGGCCCAAATTTCCAAGAGTGTGGTAAACTGCACACATCCACACATGCAACCCTAGAATTCAAGCTTCTGGAAGATTTTTTGCTTGGTAGTCTTGGGGTTTTGAAGTAACGTGACATTAAAAGTCAAGTACACAATAAAGTTTGCCATACAGAGACTGGTGTGAGCTAAAAGTTGTATCTGTTTCAGCTATTCTAGGCTGCTGAAAACTTCAGCTGTGGTCATTTCAAAGGAGGAGAGGAATAAGACAAGGGATCCCTCAGGGTGAAATGTTTCTGTGAAACAGCTGACACTGCTACCAAGCTGGGGACGCTAGTCTTCTTCAGATAGGATGAGTCGGAGAGGGCGCTACAGAAGGACGCGTGGATGCTAATTGATGAAGCCTATGATTGCCTGTCATGTCAGAGTAAACCAAGAATCAAGTCAATTGAGGTAATGAAATGAAAGGGTTCCTAGGGCTGTCTCTAATCTCAGAAGAACCAATGTCTTTAGGGCCCAAATAGAACTTGGTCCAGAAATTCAATCATCCCTTATAAATGGGGTCCATAAGTCCCGCCTTCTTGAACCTTCATGTATCCGGTAGAGGATAAACCTGCAAAAGGATGTAAAACTTCACGGCCAGACTCTATTCTGGTAAAACCTAGAAGAATGGTATTGAACAAATGAAAAATATAACTTATAGGGGAGAAAACATCTTGAGTGCTTCCAAATGTTGAGAGAAATATAGGTGAAAATACAGTAAGATTTGGCAATACAAAATTTGTTCATGGTTTTATAAGAACATTTTTTCTTTAAGTAGATAGAGGCAGAAGCCAAGGTAGTGTGGGCTGAGGTGTCCACAGAACATGAGGAGCTAAGGAAAGCACACCTATGAAACCCCAGCCTGCCCGTGGGCCTGTGAAGGGACTCAGAGACAGTGGGCCCCAGGTAAGAAATTAGAATTAGTTTATATTTCAAATGAAAAATAACAAGGGAGTGTATATGCAAGTAAAAAATAATGCAAGTGAGGGGAAGAGATGGGCGGCACAGAAGAAAATTGTAAGAAAAAGAGGAAACTCCTGTAAGGAAGCAAGAAGCAAAGGATCCGGGGAATAAGAAGAAAAGTGACACTTAATAGAAATGAGGAAGTTTTGTCATTTAAACTGAGACTGAGAAGAGGCATGAATTCAAATTGCTTCATAAATTTAGCACAGAGAATTAAGAACATTTGAATACCTGGATTATTTTTCTTGATAATATGTGTTATGATTTAGATCAAAATGTCCTTGCGAAGTCTAATGCGTTAGGAAGTTGGGGCCTAGTTGAAAGTGGATCATGGGGGCATGGTCTGGAAGGGTATAATCTTGTTGCTCCTACATCTCTGCTGTCTGGCAGTCATGAGGCGAGAAGACATACTCTACCAGGTCCTTCTGCTATGCTAGTTCCACTATGGAGGCAGCTAAATCTTGACTGCACCCACTGAAACTGTTAACCAAATTAACTTTTCCTTCCTTTAAGTTGTAATGTTGAATATTCTGTTCCAGTGATGTAAATGTGACTAACACAATAAATGACAAGGACTATTAGTTGATAGCGAATGTAGAAGGGGCAAGAATAGTCTAGAAGAGAGATAAGGTATGAAAGGGTTTCTTTACAGGGAAAAAAAAGGTTCATAGAGAAACTCACTAAGATTGCTAAGGAGGTACCAATAGAAAACGTAAGTTGTGTGTCCATGAACCTGAGAGACATTGAGCCAAAGCATGGATAGATGTCCTTTGGCGAGGACTAGCCAATGAAGGGCGGAGACTAGGTGGGCAAGCTGAGTGGAAGGAAGGACAGACCTTCAAGGAACAATGAATATGGAGGTGAGACCCCTCACTGGGAGGAAGAGAGGCACTGCGGATTTTAGGACATCAGGACCTAAAGGAAATGGCAAAGCTTTAGGGAAATGGCGGTGTTGTCACGCAGGGACATGCTCTCGGTGATCCACGGTCCCCAGCAGGGTGGACAGCCCGCAGCTCTGCAGTACTGATCCCATGGTCTTGCACTGTAAGAATCACAACACTAAGCTGTGTGCATAAGTTGCCAATGACGAGACTAGCTTCCTGTATCTCCCATGCTGTGTGTTTACTGTAACATTGGGCAAAATTTTACATTCATAATACCCTATGGATTAATAAGATTGAATTTCTTGCTTGCCTGAAAAAGTTGGTGGAGGCAAAATAAATTTGATTTTGTCCAAATAGAGGAATCTTAACAAACACATTCTGAATGTCTCTGTGTGGATTTCAACTCATCTCTGGTACTCTATCATGAAATAGAATGTAATGGGAAGTTATAACAAAGGAATTTTCTGTGCAGTGATCAAGGATGGTGTCCGGAGAGTTGCATTTAAGCTGAGGTGAGGGAAGAGTGAAAAATCTGTAAGACTGGAAACATACTGACATTTATGTGATCTTAAAGAAGGTCACTGTGAGTAATGTAAAATGGACAAGTGGGAGAGAATCCTGACACAAAAGACGAAACGTGGGCAGAATTCATTGGAGATCTCTTCGGTGAGAAGTATAGAGTTAATATCATGTTCTTTGGTAGACTCACGGAAGAGATTTGAACAGATGCTGGCACAATAATCCAGTGGAGAATGATGGTAGCTTGCAGAAATGCGGTAGTGCAGTAAAGAAGTGAATTAGTTTCAAGATCTGCACTGATACTAGTTTGCTAGCATTGCATTAAAGAAGCTATAAAGTATAACTCTTTGTTGTTAAAGGCTAATAGACCTATGCAATTCCCATGCACCGAATGAAAAACTTAAGAGAAATTGTGTGTGTGTGTGTGTGTGTGTGTGTGCGCGCACGCGCACATGCACGCATGCACGCATGCACATGACTATGTATATGCATGTGGACTTGAGGTGGGGTATGGGTGAGTGCGGTTCTTGACCTTTAGGTTTGGGAAGTCAGTGAAACTACTACATGGAGATGTGTCCCCACAGTTGGCCGAATGTGGAGTGTGAAAGGGATTCTGAGCTTGTGACAGGTAATTGGGAACTGTTAGCCTGGAAGTGCTACTTCTGCTAAAAAAATGGGTGAAAGTATGGAGGGATCGAGTACGTGAAAGAAGACCCAAGCACCTAAGGGTTGGCAGACAAGAAGGAGACCAGAAAGGAGGAGAAAAAGGGATCAAGACAGAGAGAGGTTCGGAAAGGAGAGGCTCGTCACAGCGGGCGAGCGGACGCAGACAACGTGGAAACGAGTGCTCACACTCGCGTTTGACTTCCAGTTTATTCTCCGAACATGTGATGGGCTGTTGTTCCCAGAGCTTGGTAGAGACTGTGACTGAAGGATCAGGGAGGATGAGGACTTATAATCCTTTAGGTGACGTCTTGCCCACATCCGGGTTACTTTCAATTAGTTAGTGGGTTAAAAGCCCTAGGAGGCACTATTGACCGAGTGAGAGGTTAGGCGGTGGAAGCACTTTCCAGTATGCTTTCACAAAATTTTGATTTTGAGAGGGAGTTAAGGGGGTAGCTGCAACAATGAGATCTGGGGACACCTTAGTCTTTTTTTTTTTTTTTTTTTTGTAGGAAAGAAAGTGAGTAGAAGGATCTGGAGGTTTGGGGTAGCCAGTCTTCTGAGAAATAAACTGGAAGCCATACGGACAACTTGGGTGTGGGAGCTTCTTTCTTTGTAACAGGAGGAAAGGGCAGGGTGGCTGCAAATGCAGCAGGTGTGCTAGTTTGATGAGAAGGATGGGGATATTTCATTGGAACAACTTATATTTTTATTTATGAAGGACCATGAAAAATTCAGTCAGTGGAGTGTGTGTGAAAGAAGGAAGGAAAGGTACTGGAGAGGTGAGAATTATCTCAAGCATATCATTTTTTCCCCATGAATGTGCTTTCATTCCATTTAAGCTGTTCTGTTTCATCTTTAAAAATGATGTAACAAACATCTCTCTGCAAGAAAATGATTGTACTTATGGCCATTCTCTGCATCCTTTTGTAGAAAAATGTTTCTATTGTTTGTCCTTTCTGTTCCTTAAAGAGTGATTTTTTATTAAAAAAAAACTAATGCATTCGCTTGTTAATACTAAATCAATAATGAAAAATGTTTAATGGCCTGACTGAGAATGGTGCACTTTACTAGACACATAATCCAGTTTGAATTCCTGAATTAGAATTTTAGAACTAGAGCGTCGGTTCCTTGAATCTGAGGTGCCAGTACCGTTACACGAAGTGTGTGTGCTGTGGATGGAATCGAGCTCGGGGCATAGACCTCAGGAGCTCGTGTTAGCGTAGTCTGGCAGAATCCAAAGTAGACGGAGCAACGTGATCTAATTGATCTTCTGTATGTGGCTGTTGGACGGATGAAGTTTGGATGAGTTCCTGGGATCTTTGGGGACTGTTTTCACTAATATCATTAAGAAAGCTGTCAGTAAGAAAATTAGAAGATTGGATTCAGTGACTGATTCTACAAATAATTAGTATTTTCATTTCCAGAGCAAATTAATAAACCTAAGAAAGTTTACATTTTTGCAGATGAAAGCATTCAATCAGGCTTAATGATTTAATCCAACACACATGTTCATTAACTAATGAGAAAAGCAAATTTTTGCTTTTTTTTCCTGCAAAGTTGAGTTCATTAAGTTCTTCAGTCATTCATTCAGCTGAAATAGACTGAGCCTCCACTTAGGCCAGGCCCTGAACATGGTTATGGGAGAAGGACAGAAAGGCACAACTGATAGAAGAGGATTCTAAGGATTCCCCTTTGCTTTGAACACATTTGTCTCATTGATCTTGCCACATTAGGAAGCAATTCTGAAAGCTCATTTTCATAAGTGTCTTTATGAAGTGTGATTTTAAAAACTTGGTGAATGTTGCTGCTTAGTGCTGTCCAATGAAAAGGCAGGTTTGTGAAAACAGGACGTTGTGTCTTCTTCTGTCTTAATCACTGGATCTGGCCTTGAGTGACTTCTGGCTCATCCCCACAGTCAACATGAGTAAACATTCTGTATTGATTTTCGGCATTCAGGCAGCCAGGACAACACAGTTAAGGACACTCCTGAACAAGGAGTTCTAGAACCGCTTTGGAAAGCGGCAAAAACAGTGCGCTAAGAGTTTTGAAGTGGAGAGGAGTATTGTTAGGAAGATTAATGGCAGCGTGTCTCCTGCTATATTAATGACTTTTTAAAAGTAAGCATTCATTGTATTTTTTATCATATTTCATTCATACAAGCCACCCTGGGAGCCTCAAGGAAGGGGGTCGAGGAAAAAATGGGCCAGAAATGGTCCCTGTGGATGGGATGTGTAGTCTGGCATTCGCTGAGTGAGGAGGAGTTTGCCAGCTGATAAACGCTGTTGCTGGTAAAAAGTAGAGCAGCTTGGGCCCTGTCCTGAGCTTGCCGTTCTTCCTACTTGCTTTGGATCGTGTTCGTCTTCACTTATCTAAGGCCTTCCTCAGTTCACAGAACAGTCTCGGAATTGGTGAGGGAAGTGGTGAGAGAGCGACTTGGTTCCCCAGTGCCGACGACTCTGGTATCTGTGTCCACATCCAGCAATGGTTCTTGGCCTCAGGTCAATATTTCCAACTGTCTCAGAGCAGTTAAAGCAAAAGACCACTTTACTCAACCACGTCTCATTCAGTTGCTTATTTCCTACCTCTTTAACTGTGGGCACTGGCCTATTAGGGTACTCGTATTGCAGTTTCAGGCTTTCTGTTCTCTGGGTAGAATGGCAAACAAATTTGCCTGTTCTATTAATGTCAGCTCATGGGAATGGATGAAGTATCAGGTTGGAACTCTAGATATTTTTTTGTTATAGAGACCTTAATTTTATTTCCTTAAATTCACGAGCTTTCTGGACCTCCCTCATCAAATGTAAGCATTCCTGTATGTTAATGCATGGAGGTGGGGCTGGGGCAGAAAGCATCATCTCTAGAGTTTCCAGACTTTAGAAACTAAAGCCATACAATGCATTACATTGTCCTTTCTCTCTACGTTCTGTGTTTCCACACCCATGGTCCCATACCCAGGTGAGAGGATGTTTTATTGTACAAAAAAATACTTGTGTGCTAGACAAAACATTCAGAAAATGCTGCGGTAACCAAATTCAAGTTTATCATATTCTAGGAAGTTTATAAACTGTAACTGTGGGAGGCAGGGATGTGGACTTAAAAATCTTGGGCAAGTTATTTAAGCTTACTCTATTTTAATTTTTCTCACCTGTGCAACTGGTCGATCATAATCTATTCCCTTTACAAAGAAATTCTGAGAATAAAACAACCAGGAAAGAGCTTTGGGAATTATTAGAGATAACAAAATAGTTATTGTTCTGTGTGTATTATTTCTCCAAATACACAGGCACTCCCATGTGGCATCTCACCTTTCACAAACATCTATGTTGATGAAATGCCAACAATTTGTGAAAATAAGACAGCGTCATTGTTCCTGGAAATCTCATTTTCGGTAAATAACAAGTGTATGACATTTGGGACACTTGCTAGCATTTTGTTCATCGTTATCATTATCGGCTCTTTAGATTTTTGCTTTTTTTTGACAGGGGCTGGTTCTGTAGTCTGGATTGGTCTTGAATTCACTATGTAGCCTGGCATGGCCTAGAACTCACAGCAGTTCTCCTCCCAAGTGTGAGGATTACTGGCATGCACCACCACACCTGGTTTATGTGGTGCTGGGGAATCAAACTCAGGGTCTTGCGATCGTTAGGCAAGTGCTCTAACCACTGTGCTATTCTTCTACCATCAGCATTTTTTAATGGGTTTTTTAGTTTGTTTAGGTTTTGGCAAGTATATTTTTCTTTCAGAGAAAGTATTGCAGTACTTGACATTACTCTTGTGTGCTACCATCACTGATTTCCGAACTGCAGTGTCCCAGGACTCCGACAAGCTATCCCAGGCTACTTTGCATCCTCCTAGGGGCAAAACAGTGTGCCAGATACATGGCATGTGCTCTACCAAAAACAGAAGGGAGAGAAGCGTCACAGACTGATGGAAGGCCACTATATTCATTGTCACGCTTGGGTTTAACTGTGCTTCTCTCATGCCAAAGGCTACCTTGGCCCTCCTCACATTGGATGGGGATCTTTATTGCCTGTGGTTGTCAGCTGAAGTGAATGGGGAAAATAAAAGTATGAAGAAAAAGAATGCGACCTCCTTGGGTTGAAAGTGACAAAAAGGGACTGGAGAGATACAGAAATAAAATGGCCCATTTATTTATAGTGTAGAGACAGACGTTAAGATAATAAGTCAGATAACCAAAAGGAAGACCATCTGAAGGCCAAGCCAAGATGGAGGAACAAACTACATGCTGGAGGAAGTAGATCGAGGCGGAGAGACATTTGTGCGATCGGAAGGAAAGAGTCCAACTAAAAATCACCGTCTGCTTCTGTATCACGACTCTGGCTCCCTCGTATGTTATTCTACTGTAACAGCTGAAAAAAAGCACTGCTCAGAAAAGCTGGTAGACACGTGGTGTCTGTAAGTGCTATTTTGGATTCTGAGCCTTTGGAACAGTGTGCGTGTGGGGGCTGCATAGTGGCATTGGGCATAGACACGCAATTTAATGACAAAGTAAGAAAAGGACTTACTCAGAAGACAAGAGAAGAGAAGCCAGCAACCCCTGTAGACACTCAGTTTTATGCACTTAGGACTTAGGTAAGAAATACTCTCACTGACTCATATAAGGCAATTTACAATGTGTGATAATTTGCATTTGGAAGTAACTTAAAAGAAAAATGCCTTTTTGTTGTTTTTACTGCAGAGACAATGTCTGAGAGACGTTTTATTTTGCCTTTCCTTGTAAGTGATGTGAGGCTGAATTCTTTGTTGAGGGAGGCCTTTAATTAATCAATCCAGCGACTTATTTAGCACATCTTTCCTGAGCAGGTGCTCTGTGCCAGGGAGCTGGGTCTGCATTGCTGAGTCAGGTAACCTGCTTCTGTCTCTGTGCAGCCTATGTTTTGATTTAGAGAAGATAAATATAGCTATGTAAACAAAGAAACAGGCTCATCCAGGGTCATGATATGTGCTATAAATGTTAGCAAAATGGCAGTGGTGATGGAAGGGAATCGTTTGAAGTCAGGAAATTTCTCTCTGAGGAGGGAAATATAAGTGGACATCAGGTGATGCATAGACATAAAAGTGAACAAAGAGTAGCTCCAGCCATTGGCACTTTTTTTTTGTTGTTGTTGTTGTTCATAAAGCAGAGATGCATCAACTCAATGGCAGTATCAAGAATAGCATTGGCCCTTTTCCCATTCTGATAGTTCGTCTTTAAAATGTTGAATTTCCCTCCTCATAATTTCAGAACGATGACCTCTCTTGGTGACTTATTTATTGCCAGGACAGAAAACCCAACAACCATAACTTAAGAGATGAAAGATTTATTTTAGCTCACAGTTTCAGAAAGTCTCACACAGTCCATTCATGGGAGGCTGGTAATGGTGGAAGCATATGGAAGAGGTCTAGTCAGAGAAAAACTCTTTGCAGCGTGGCAGACAGAAAGCCAAATGCGTGAAGAGCAAGTCAGTATCTGAGGACTGAGATGAGGTCTTTTCCAGGAAGAAGGTTTGGCAATGTTTCTTCTTCCTTCCTTTAGTTCAAGGTTCCAGTCGGGCTGCCCATACCCAGAGTGGGTGTTCTCTTCTTTCCTGGCTCACAAGTCATTCACACACATCGAAAGCTCTGCTATGAGTGTCTGCTAATCTCCACAAGTTGATATAATCCCTCCAGGTCAAGCCTTAAACATCTGCCCCTTCTAGCCAGGTCCCACCTCCCAGCAGGTCACAGTTCCATAGGTACTCCACTACATCCAAATACATGAGTTTTTTGGGAGGCATTCCAGATCCAAACCATTAAATTCTGCCCCTGACCCCCTAAAGACTCATGTTTACTGCCTCATGCAAAATGCGCTTAGTCCTTCTCTAAGAGTTGTCAAATTTTAACAGTTCCAGAATTGCTAAAGACTCTGAGTCCAAAGTCCGCTCTGAGAATCAAGGAAAACTTAGTTGTGAGCTCCTGTGCAAATCAAAGAAAAGTCAAGCACTTCCAAAATACAATGGCACAGGGTAAACATTCCCATTCAAAAGGAGAGGACTAAGAAGATATTAAACAATCAGACCCAAACAAATTCTAAACCCAGAAGGGCTATAGCTCTGTTGAATCCTGTAGTTCTGTGTTTAGCATTGAGGTAAACTGTGGTGAGATATGAATGCAAGAGGTTTTGGCTGTAACTTTCATGGCTTCTCTTCTGGGCTGGCTCTGCTTACAGCTTGTAACCTTCTTCAGCAGATGATTAATGTTTCTGTCACCTCCAAATTTCCCAATCTCCACTGCACTTTCAGCGTTACCTTCACAACTTTATGCACTGCCCTCCCAGGGGTCAGACCTCCAAGGCCTTCCTCTGAAAACTGGTGGAAGCCTCCATGACCCCCCAACTTTTGCATTCTGCATGCCTAGAAAACTAGCACAATGTGGATTATGCCAGTGTCTACCACTGGCTTGAGATGTAGTTTGATCCCATGGGGCAATCACTGCTGAGACTCTGAGTTCTTAGACTGCTCAACTCCAGCAGACACTTGTCTCTTTGGCCCTACAGTATTCTCAGAATAAGGCGTTTTGTCTCTCCACCCTGTAATTGTAAAGGGTAGGGATCTTGCTGATTCCTGAGACACCCTCAAGGCATCTTTTTTATAGTTCTGATTCCAAGTATTTGGTTTCTTTTTATGCTAACCTCTTTAACATTCTTGTGCTCTTCTGTGCCACCTCTGCAGGCCCTTTCAAGTCTTGTAAAACTGCAAACTTTGTGTATCTTTTTTTTCTTTGCCATTTTGTCCTGCTTTTCAGTATAGGGTTGGCTAAAAGCTGCCCGAGGTTCCCATGTGAGAGTCTGAATATTGAGTTGCCTTGAAATTTTCTCTGTCAGATCTGAAGGTTTTCAAACCACATGTCTCATAAAGTCATAGCAGTGACCCTTCTTTTCTGGTACCAATTTCTGTCTTAGTTACTTAAGTTACTTATTTATTGATGGAACAGAATACCTGACATTCATGACTTAAGGAAGGAAAGATTTATTTTAGCTCATAGTTTCAGAAGGTCTCACATATTCATGGGAGGCTGGCAATGTTGGAAGCACATGGTGGAGATCTAGTCAAAAAAATCTGTTCACAGCATGGCAGACAGAAAGCCAAATAAGGGAGGAGCAAGTCGGTGTCTAGAGACCAAGGTGAAGGCCAGAGCTTTCGTGAGGAGAAGCTGTAGCAGTACTTTTTCCCTCCTTTATTTAGTTCACGTTTTAGTTGGATCACTCACATACAGGGTAGGTGTTCTTCTGTCATTTCCTGGCCCACAAGTCGATCTCGTACACCTGAAAGCTCTGCCCTGGGTGTTTCCTAATCTTAAAAAGTTAACCCAATTTCTCCAAGACAAGTCCTCAGCACCTTCCTTTTCCAGCCAGGTTCCCGGTCCCAACAGGACCCAGTTCCATAGGCAGCCCACTGCGTCCAGTTACATGACACTTCTGGGGGACATTCCGGATCCAAACCACAATGCTACCGAACTTTCAGAACCAACTGACATTAGGAAGCAAAGGAAGCTGCAGCTTCTGGCACAGTCGGGCTCATAATTGATGAGAGGCAATGAAAATGAAAATGTGGGTTCCCTTGTCCAGAAAGCAGAAAAGCTTGATAATAGAAGTACTAGAGGTATGTAAATCCTTCTCCTCTAAAAACATTTTGTCACTTACAAAAGATAACAGTGATACATGAGTAATAGCATAAGTCTTCAAATTACAAAAAATATATTTCGGTGCCATAAATTTACATATATAGCTTTTAATAATAATTGACATACTCCTTTAACAGATTATGCTAGTTTTCTGGTTTGCTTTTCTGCAGTTTCATTTATGATTTCATCAAAATATTCAGTAAAAATAAGTTCATCTCCAATCAGTAGAACCATAAGCTGTGCCATTAGCTCCCAGCAAATGCAGGATTGTGCAGAGTTCTTGGTGGGTGTTTAATCCCAGCAAGTGTCTTTCTGCTGATGCGCTGTTGTTAAACCTGTTAATAGTGTTTCACCAACTGACTGTGGCAACACGGGCAAGTTTTCTGGCCAGTTGTTTAGAAATATAAATGTTAGTACTCCTAGAATGATTTCTATGAAGCAATTTTTCTAAAATCAGTATTATATAAACCTGAATCTTATTCTAAGTGTAAATTTGTATGATGATAGTTTAGTACCTCCTTTGACATGTCTTGTAGTTGGTGGAGGTTGGGTGAAATACTAAAAGTGGGTTGCTTCAGGCTTTGTGTGCAATTCAGAAGGGCTGGTTATGCCGTCGTTTGTCGTATCTTCAGTTAAAAAGAAAACGGCTTAAGCATTATCTTCCTCACCAAGTAATTGATTTATCTAGGACTTCATTCGATAACAGCATTTCCCCACCTGTGAAATTCTGTGATCTTAAGATTTGCAGTGCTGTAATCATTTTCAGAACTAGTGATCCTAACCTCTTTCAAGAAGCCAAGGAACTGTCTAAAAGGCTTTCTTGAAATGTCCACTATTACTTAGCAATAATTTACTGAGAAAGGTTATTGCTTGGATGCTGGTGTTCCTGTTCTCATGCTGCCGTGATGGAAGAGTAGTACTCCATTGTGTACATATGCCACATTTCTTTTGTATTCATAAGTCTGTTGATGGAAATCTCAGCATCGTTCACATTTCAGATATTGTTAGTTGTGCTGCTGTAAATATGCGTATACACATATCTCCATTATACATTACTTTTAACTCTTTTGGAAAGATACCCAGAAAAGTTATCCCTAGAAAGAATGGAATGTTTATTTTTAGCCTTTTGAGGAATCTCCGTATTGCTTTTTCATAGTAGCTGTACAGTTTGAATTCCCACCAGCAAAGTGAAAGGGTTCCTTTTCCCCACAACCGTGCGAGCATTGATTGGTGTTCAAATTCTTTATGGATGCCGTTCTCACTAGGGTAAGATGGTATCTTACTGATATTTTGATTTGTATTTCTCAAATGGCAAAGGATGTTGAACATCTTTTCATGTGTTTGCTGGCAATCTGAACTTCATCTGAGAATTGCCTATTCATTGCAGTTGCTCATTTTTAATTGGATCTTTGATTTTGAAGGGCCTATTTTTGTTCAGTTCATTGCATATTCTACTTGTAGCTTCCTGTCTGAGGTGTAGATGGTAATTTTTTCCCCCATTTTGTTGACTCTCTCTTCCTTCTGTTGATAGTTTCTTTTTCTGTGCATAAACTTTTTAATTTGATATAATCCCATTTGTTGATTCCAGAGGCTGTTTCTTTTGCATCAGGCGTCCTATTAAGAAAGTCCTTGCCTACACCTACACTTTCTAAATTTTGGTGTAGTTTGTCTTCCAGTAGGTTCAGTGTTTTTGTATTAATATCTGGGTGTCTGATCCACTTTGATTTGATTTTGGTGCATGGCGATAGGTGTGTTTCTGGTTTTGATCTTTTGCATTTGCATAACCAATTCTCCCATTACCATTTTTTGAAGAGGCTGTTCTTTTTCCAGTGTATGTTTTTGCTTCTTTACCAAAGATCATGTAGCTGAGGGTACTTGAGGTTGTCTCGTTGTCTTTTTCCCCCACATTTTATTGATATGTATACGTGCAAAATTCAAGGTTTACAATGGAGTTGAGCATTTTGTGCACACACGTATCTTGTTTTGTCATCTTAAGTTCTGTTCCATTGGTCAATCTGTCTGTTTTTGTGCCAATGCCATGAAGTTTTTATATCTGTTGCTTTGTAATAGAAGTTAATGTCTAGAATGGTGGTGCCATCTGCTTTTGACTTATTACTCAGAGTTGCTTTGTCTATTCTATGTCTCTCTTGGTTGTGAACTTAAGGATTGTTCCTTCGAGTTCTGTAGAAAATAAGTTGTTAATATTTTGATACTCATTGTGTTGAGTTTGTATATCAATTTTGTCAATATAGCCATTTTGACTCTATTAATTCTACCTATCTAGGAACAGGAGATATCTTTTCACCATCTAATGTCTTATTCGATTTCTTTCTTCAGCATAATATAGCTTTCTTTGTACAGGTCCTTTGATTTCTTAGTTAGGTGTACTCATAAATAATTTTTGATGAAAGGAAGTTCTTCATAGCATTCAATTGTGAAGTGGAAATAAAAGTGGCTAAATTTATTATTTTCTAGGGTGGTAGGACTCTAAGTTGTACTTGTGACTCTTGTTAACTCTTTTATGTTCTTTTCTTTCTCAAGTCTTTTTACTGTTAAAGCTGAAGCAATGGGTCTTAACTGCTGCCTCTTGTGGTGTACGATCCTCAGGTCCTGCCTGGGTTTGGCTCTAGAGAGTCCCATTAAATTTTGCTAAGTACATCCCAGGAGGAGGAACCTAACCACTGAAGGAGTTCTTGGAACTCCACACATGCTTTTCCATCCAGATGTTCTTTTCTCAAGGAAGGTCATGCTTGATTATCTTTTACTTTCTGTGGTACGGTGATGCAGGGCATAAACAGTGAAAAGTTGGCCACATGTCAATTTCAAATTCTAATTTTATGGAAATCTCATTCTGATCCCTTGAGGAAACATTTCTTTTCTGAGTCTTAGCACTTCTAATCAGGACATGGTACTTAACGTTTAAAAAAATGATGTATGTAGGGATTTTGTGTCAGAGTGAGATATCCTACTCTAAATTCTACCTCTTGCTTATTTTTTTAGTCTATGAGAGAAAAAAAGTCAGCTCACTCTTTAGGGTGGAGACTTACCTTCAAGTCACTGCATTCAGTTTTACGTTATATCTGAGCCTTCTGTAAGATACGCTGCTGGAATGAAGAGCTAATCAATAACATTAACACACTATGATTGTCTTACAATAAAAACCTTCTTTACTCAACTGAAAAAGTGTGTGTTCAAATGCGATGTGTTTGTAAAACCATGGTACTCAGTCCTGTGGCTTGTGTCTTTCTAGTAAATACTCCAGGAATGAAAAATGTACAGAATCTCACTAGTTCTATGATATAGTATATAGTATAATACAGAATAATAGCATAAAATGATAGGGAATAATAAAAACAATTTCTTACTTTAAATGGTTGAATGTAGTAGTGATAAGGGGCTCAGAGAATACATCTTAACTCAGGAGCCAGAATGACTACGTTTAGAAGAGGCATTTATTTCTCCTTTTCCTTTACAGCGTTATCCTGGAAAATGGCCAAAGATCCTTTTATGAGAGTTTTGGAGTAACATTCACACTTCCTGTTGTTAATGATGCTCTTAAAAATCTCTTTTTCAAGGTTATCCAGTCTCCATGTCACTTGATAAATCCTGGTGCCTTTGAACTGGCTCAGATCAGGGCATCAGATGGGGGTCATGGCTCTTTTTGGGTTGCTGCATGTTCATTGTTCATAGCTTTTCCCAGTTTTTTGTTTTGCTTTGCTGCTAGGACTATGGAAAACTGCATGGGTTACCTACTTATTTATAACTAGCCTCGGCAAAGATTCTTTCATAGACAATTAGTCTGATCCCAAAAGTTGCTTTTTGGGCCTCTAAACTTCCTGGGCTTTCATAGCCACTGCCTGGCTATCCTGATTTTTCTATTCCCACCACAATTAAGATTATTTTGGCTACACAGTACCCACCAGCTTTTTGACCTTCAGAAGAGAACCAAGTCTGGACAGGGAGTTGTGCATGTTAACTCCACTCCGACAGCTGTGTCTCCCTGGGTCTCTGGAGTTCTTCTTTAATAGTGCATTAAGAAATTGCTGGCTTCTTAATTTCATTTAGTGTGGGCCTTTGTTGAACCTGCATTTCAGTTAATCAACCAAGCAACCAATTAGAACTGCTCCCTGCTGCTTGCGCTAACATAGTGTGTCCATAAGTGCTTCCAAGTGCGTGATAGATGTTTGGAATGCAATGCAAAGCAATGCTGTCTCTTCATTGTGCTGGCATCCTCAGAAGCTACACACACACACACACACACACACACACACAGAGAGAGAGAGAGAGAGAGAGAGAGAGAGAGAGAGAGAGAGAGAGAGAGGGAGAGAGAGAGAGAGGTGGGAGAGAGACAGATAGAGATAAACCAAGCCCTTGAATCCTTCTGCAGAATGATTTTCCTCCTTGGTCTGATGTGGCTGTTGGCCTGGGAATAGAAACCGCTGGCTGTATCTGGTTTCATAGATGTGGAGGGATCTTAGGGAACATAGAAAGAGAAAAGATGCAAACAAGTAAGAATTTTTACAGGCTTCCTAAGGATAACAGGAATAATGAGGAGGCAAGACGAGCTCAGTCTACATTGGGCTTAGACCCTTCCAACTCAGTTGGTACTATACAACCTCCCATTCCATTTCTTACAATGCCCCCCCCCCCCCTTTATTTTGTACTAATAGAGTAATTATCAGACAGGCGACCTGGTGATATCGGAGGCCTGACTGAATTTGGAAGTTCCATGGCCTTTCCCTAAATTTCAGTTTAATTTCAGCCTCAGGTGCAAGTGGTATTTCAAAGTACATGCATGAGTTTCAAAATTTCCTCCCTCTTGGGATGAGAGTTTTATTTTCCATCTTTTCCTTTTATCAACTCCGTAATGCTGAGTAATAACCTTTCCACCTCACAGTTCTTTGGTTTTAATTATGCCTCTAACAACTGATCAGTGGCTGCAGCTGTTAAGTCTCCCCAAATCTTACCTTCACTTGACACGTTAACTCACATTATGGCAGATTGCAACACAGTCAACCACTCTATGAATATCTGTTTCAGGTGACAAAGAGCCTTCCCCTAGTTCTTGCCTGTATTTTCATAGTGACAAGTCCAAATAATGTCAGATTACTCACCCTGATTTGGAAATTCTGAGAGTGACCTTTAGAAAGAATAGGCATGACTTTAGCTAGAGAGAATCAGTTTTTCCAATAACAGAAAGACAATGGGGGGGGGGGTTATCATTTTCTGTTGGTGCCTTCTTTCCCATTCACAGAGTAGGTGTAAGCGCCTTTGATAGGTAGGATATGACCCTGGGGCTATTGCATTGGTGACCAAGACATGTGGCCCTCAAATTGAGGGGTCTGGGGACCGGTGGTCTTATACTGAATTAGGGAGATGAGGCTTTGAAGACAGACTTGATTGTGAGCTTCTCTGTGTAACCATGAAGGGCTGAGAATAAATGCCTGGTACCTATTTACATTCTTCCTTCCTTCCTTCCTTCCTTCCTTCCTTCCTTCCTTTCTTTCTTTTCTTTTTTCAGAGAAAAAATTTTAATACCTTTATTTTACTTTGTTAATATGTATTCATTGTACATATTAATGGGATCCAGTGTGATAATTCCATACATGTGTATAGTGTGCACTGATCAAATACAACCCCCCTTTTCATCTCACCTATTTTATAATCTCTAATCTGTGTTAATCACTCTTTCACTTACAGGTTGGCTATTCTATCTGTCTATCTGTCAATCATCTGTCAGTTGTGTATTTCTTCATTCCACACATAAGGAAGCACAGATAGTACTTTCTGGGTTTCTTTGTGTTGCTGGCATATTTCAATTAGGATAATTCCCTCCAGTTCCACCCATTTTATGTAATACTCCATTTTATTTATGCTGCCCTTTTTTATCCATTGCTCTTCAGATCAGCCCCTGGGTTGGTTCCACATCTCAGCTATTCCAAACAGTGCCACAGTACACACTGGTGTGCGGGTGTCTTTATGGCCTGCTGATTTCATTTCCTTTTAGTATATATGTAGCTAGCTGTGGACAGGTGAATCATAGGCTCACTCTTATTTTCTATAAAATAAAATGTAAATATATATATATATATATATATATATATATATATATATATAAAATGAAATAATGGGTTCCCACAATATAACTAATGTTGACATCAAATTGAGTCTAAGATGAAAAAATCCTATAAATTTATTTAATAATGATTTGTATATTGATGAAAAGCATTTTGCTTGGGTTGGTGTTGGACTCAGCTCTTTAGCTGTGACAATCCGTAAGGATGTAACAATTCTTGATGTCAGAAATTATAGTGTTTATTTAAAAAGAACTATTTTTGGTTTGCATGGTTTATGCTCTGTAGGAGGCCACACATTGTACATTTTGATATGCAGTATCATACCAAAATTCAAAAATTAATTAAGATTAACACATATATACACACAAGCCTGAGGGTGAGGTTCATTCTCCTACTTTTATTTTTCAGTTGTATAATTTTTTAAAAAACTAATGTCTAGTTTTTACAGAGAATTTTTTTTTGCTCTTGTTCATTTATTTCAAGAGAGATTCTAATAGATTGTGAAGGTACTTGTAAGCTGGCTGCTTGAACATCCACTAGGAATAATGCATCCTCTGATACACCTTGAGATTGACGTCCGTTGATTGGCTGGTCTCACTCAGGTCATGTTCTTCCCAGCCTTTGATGAATGAGTTCTAATTGTGCCTTGGACACTTTTTACTCTATGCTGGGGGTTCTGAGTATTACCGAAATCCTTTAATTTTCTCTGCAGTTGCTCTGTTTGGTCTTAGCACACAGGTCTTGACCTTATTTGGTTCTAATAGGAGTTTACCTTTCAGAGTCTGTGCGGTGCTATTTTGTTCTGTTTTTATCTGGTACAGGTAGGAATCTTACTAGTCTGATCTTGTGCTGCGTAAGGGACAGTAGGAGCACCACAAGGCCAAACCTTCTGGGTACCCTGTTGGGTTGGGGCATGGTGGGAGTGTGGTCCTGGCTGGCATCTTTTTACCATTCCAAAGAGTCCTCTGGTTGGATGAGAAATAGCGCCTTAGGTATATGGTGACAACAGGCTCCCAAGAGGGGCTACTTATTGTGGCCTTGGGATCATTTTTCCAGTTCAATCCGCATCAGTTTATCTTGGAGTAAAAAGGATTCTCAGGAAAGACCGAGAAAGACAGTGGCTTAGTGGCTTATTTATATCAGATATTTCTAAATAATAGTCTTCGGTCACAATGGTAGTTGAAGAGTGGATATTCTTGGAGAAATACTTTTTGTATAGGATTGCAGTGGGTTGTGTACAAGCTTACGGTTCTGGCACAGTCTTTTGTGAGCTTATCAGGCAAGCATGTCTAAGAAACCTGTCTCTATATCCTGTAGCTTTATTCATTTTTGTTAGGGCAGGCACAGGCGACTCCCCTTTGATTTCAACAGCTTTCATGTCCTTTTCCCAAGGGATTCCAGTCAGTTTGGGGAAGGACTGGCCCACCTGAGCCATGTTCTGGTGCCAGGTTGGAGGTCATGAAACCTGCAAGGTCTGGGTCACTGTCTTTGGCTGTGTCAGGGATGTAAGGTGCTATGCCCTTGTGTGTTTCTTCATTCCTGGGGCTCACTTTCCTCTTAGCCATCTTGCATACTTCTTTGGATTTCAGTTGAGCTGTTTCAGAGTTCATCTTTGCACTTAGCATGGAGACACAGGAGGAAAAATAGGTTCACATTGTATAGTCTGGACATGAATTTCCAGTTTTGAAATGATTAAAATAGGGAAAATGTTTGTCTAATTGCTCAAGGTCACTCAGGTGTTCATGATAGTCAAGACTGAAAACTAGATCTGTCTAAGCCCAAATTCCATGCACTTTCTACATAAGCAAGCTCCCAAATTTTAGAAGGATATATGCTTAGGAAAACCTTCATTAAGTAAGAGTAAAAATGTATTTCCATGTAGCATTCAAGCCTGCCATAGATTTAATTTTATTTAAGCGATGTCTGTACCCCCAAACTCCCTACCTTGAGTGATAGAGATTAATGGGTAGGCAGAGGCATTCTTCCTGGACAGAAAAATGCTGTTTACCTGGACACCATGCACTAGAACACTCACCCTCTGATTTTCAAATGCTCTTTTTCTATGTTTCCTGACTTTGTGTTCCTCTGCTGTCCAATTAACACCTTTTAAAATAGGTGCCTGCTGGTAACCCTCTCTTCTCAACTCCATGGTGCTGAGGCAGGAAAATGTCTGTCTTTCTCACATCTAAGCTGAGGTGAAAGATGTTGATTACTATCGAAGTGTAAAAGATCCCTGCCTGGCTATTCATAGGGAACGTTAAATCTGTTGCAGAATGATTTATAGCAAGAGTCCAAACACTAATCCTGAAAGAGAGGTTCAGGATTTTTCTTTTTATGTCAACACAGACATTTGTGGCACCAATGCAAGTTATACAATGCAAGATATATTTGGTACCGAAGGACAGCTTCCCCCAACAAGAACCGTTTTCAGTCGGTCCCTGGCTTCCTGCTTTCTGCCTGAAAGGAAGCAAGGGAAGGGATTTACATTCAGGCAGCCTTCCAAAGTAGTCCTTGGTGTGCGGGCTGCAGTTACTCCTCCATTAGGATCCCTTTCTAGAACACCACAGGAGATGTTTCTGACCCTCTGGCTGAGAGCTGCAAAGAAATTAATTGAGTACAAAACAGGTGTGTGAACAACAGGTGTGTGTGCCAAGGTGGGGGCAGAGCTGCCATAGCACTTTTTGTTCGTGAACAGTCCTACCTTCGGTGGAGGTGGACAGTGATAGATACTGATTTGAATTCTGGGTCCCCCACTTGGATAAGAGCACAGTCTTCTCAAGGATCTCTACTGTGCTTGCTCCCATGAAATACAGAATAATAGTGTGTTAGTTTCAGAGCACAAGGTACATACTGAATTAGTCTTGACCTTGGTTGGGCCCTGGGCAGGCAGCTTAAGTGCACAGCTGTTGACAAGCCTAGGAACCACTCTTAGAATTCCTCAATAAGTAAACCAGGCAAGGCTCTCTTTCTTTGATGGAGGATAAGTGTTTCCCATCCCAGCCTAGTTCCTTCATTCCTCTCTGGAGAACACCACACTCAAAAATGGCAAAACCATACTTCATTTCTCTTGGTGTGGAATCCCTCTCCTTGAGTTCTCTGCTCTGAATGTCCTTGTCATTCTCCAAGTTTCAGCACAAACTCTGAGGTCTTGCTCTCAGCACTGGGTCGTCTTTGTGTTGGTGGAGCAATGCCTGCTACCTGCGGCACAAGGAGTTGGATCCCCACAGCCATCTGCAGCTCCTCTGTGGGTGCCAGCACCAGCCACCCTGGCTCCCATCCCCGATCCTCTGAATCAGGCACTCTGCCTTCTCATCACAGGCCATGTGACAAATATAAAGGGAACAAAATACAAAGTGAATGCCACAAATTTGCTATACTGTAAGACACTGCCGTCAGTCCCCTCGAGATGCCGCTCCTCGGCTCGGAGCGCCCTTGATTTTGTCGCTCTCACCACTCTGTGAAGCAGCTCTGTTGGTCCTCTCTCATGTCTTTATAAGAGGCGGTCAAGCACGTGGATGAGTGCTGCTGCTGAGTGCCATCCCGTGGAGAGGCAAGTTCGTAAACCGTGACGAGTGTCCTTAGCCGTCTTATTCACTACGTCTGGTACCATGTGACTTCTGACTCTTCTCCAAAGTCAAAATGACTGTCAAAGGCCAGTGTTTTGAATCAGTGCGGGACATGAAGGCAGACGCAACAGCACAACTAAAGATACTTGAGGAAGAAACCTTCCAGAACTGCCTCAGAATGTGGGAAGGAAGGTGGACTAGTGTGTTTAATGTAAGGTGAAGTATTTTGAGGGTGATTAATAGCAATGCATCTTTTACAGTATACATTTAAAAAATAACTTCAACATTCATTGTATTTTTTCATCACACCTGGTATTGTGGTTGTCTCATGTACATCTGTTTCTAACGATCAACTCTGCTTTTGCTTATTACATTCGCATAACCAAGCATTCTCCCAGGCATGTCTTTTGCAAAGAAGGCAAAGTAACATTTGCTGGATATTGAATCAATACATTTTTCAAGCCAACCTGATGTAAGTAGCAGATCTGCAGCAGCCATGCTTAAGGAGCTGGGTGCGCTACAGACGCGTCTGGGTACGTGTCCAGAGGTGTTAGCCTGAAGTTTATGTGATCAAAGCACTTTTATTACTGCAGTTGCTCTTCCTGGAGAGGGTTTCTTTGAACCTAATAAGTTGGACAAATCAAAAGCTTAATCAGGAGTAGTGTGAACATTTATGACATTTTGGGAAGGGAGGCTTGACTCGTTGGGACACTCAAGGAAAAGGCCTTCCCTTCTGAGGGCTTCTCCATCCTGAGGACACATTTCTCAGGGCGTTTTGGCTGTGGTTGCTGCAGAATTTCAGGTGGCATCTGAGAGCAGGTTTTGATGTCTTTCAATCACATCAGTGACCTCTCACAGTCAGTACATGGAGCCATGAAAACTGTGGGTACAAACATCTTACTTGAGAGGATTTTTGTTTCTTTAACTGGAGAGATTTTGCTCTTCTTAGCATAAATTTTCTAACTCCTTTTCATTTCCTGGTGATGCTCATAGCTCCTCTGGGGGTGAGATCATGCTGGAAGATGTGGGCTGTGGCTACTGATCACATGAATCCTGTTCCATCCTTAGCTAGGACAGGTTCTGGGAGTGTGTTCGTAGCTCTTGATCTGTGTCTGACACCGTACTGGAAGTGTTTTGGGATGGAGTTCCATCAGAAGCAAATATAGGCTGAAGAATCATGAATTTGTCTTTTGCTTTTATTTTTTATTGTTTTAAATTTTTACTTTAAATTTGGCAATACTCACATTTCAGAATTTTAAAATATTGTGGAACTTTTGAGCTTCCTCATGTACCTTCAATATTTCACAGGTATTTTTATTCTTGGGCTAATTTTAGTGGTAAAAGAGCTGGAGGGATGGAAGGAAACCTAGACACCTGAGGGCCAATTTAGCAATTGAAAATGTTTTTGTCCTCTATTTTCTTTACCAGCTGCTACATAACTGGAAGTGTTTTGTATTCTCCAATTTTAAATTTTACATGGTATCTTATTCTTGGCCATCTCTGTCTTTATAAGATCTAGTAGCCTATAGATTTTTGTAAAAATTAAAAACAGAAGAATTTATTTATGTCAGGTAAAGTAGGAAGTGATCTATTCAATCAGCAAATATTACTTTTTATCCTTGTTTTGTTTGCTTCTCTTTTTGTTTACTTACAAACTTTATCTAGAAAGATTAATGGTAGGTTACTGTCTGATCTAGGGTAATAAAAAATTAAAATAATAGAAATGATCAGAGAAAGATAATAAAAACACTATGAAACTAGTCCAATACAATAACCAGACATACAGCTCTGACATTTCAGGCAATTGAAACCAAACCGAGGTAAAGAGTAAAACCAAAGCGAAGCCCCCAAGAATGTTGCTGTCATTGTCGTTGCTTCATTAAAGCAAGCACAAGGGCATGGAGCTTCCGGCCTCGCGAACTGTGACGGGTTGAAAGAGAATTGGGAACATAAGGTGGAGATTGCTTGTGTAGACGGTCAGTAGTCGAGTCCTTCCAGGAGCTTGACAGCAAGGAAGGGAACGCGATTGCGGGCCACTGGATGAGGAGAGCTGTTCCCATGCCAATGGCTAGATTGCCCTGGAGGGCCTGGAGCGGAGGGCTCAGCGGAGCTTTGGTCATTGTGATTCTGCCATGGAGATCAGAGTGAAGACAGAGGAGGGGGTAGACACAACTGGTTTGGGGATTCGGAAGGAAAATGAAGGACTTTTGTGGCTGGCAATTCCATTCTGTTAGTTTCACCATAAAGTCAGACATGAGATGAAAGTGTGGGAGATGACTTGGAGGTTCTAAAGGACTATAGAAGGTATTGGTTCTGCTGTTGAAGAGGTCAGTGGCCTCTTCGAGGTTCAGGCTGTTGTCATGTGGGATCCAGAAACAGGGAAGTGAAATGACAGATGCAGATAAGGATCTCACCAGGACATTGGTCCCATCCTCCAGAACAGGCTCTTGACTCCATGATAATCCTTCCTTGGAAAATAGAAGAGCTTGCTCTGAAGATTCCCGTCTCCTGCTCTTCTGAGTCTTGATATTTAGATCCGGTAGAGAATGGCAGGTGGTCCAGCCGATGCACAGATGGATGAGAGAGACTGAGGCAGAGCAGTTGGTGGGAAGGGCAGAGTTCAGGTTGGAAAAACTGCAGGGTTGAGATGCTAGGCCCAGGCTCCCCGCTCGATGTGGAGTATAGAGCTCTGAGCGCTGCATCTTGGCCTGACCGGGGGTTGTGCTGACAGAAATGTTATTGAAGGAAAAAACTCAGGTGTGGGACCTGGCACAAGTGATGTAGTTTTCCCGTAGAGCAGAGAGATGAGAGTGGAAGGGGGAAGAGTGGCTCCCTCCTTTCTCCCTGTCATTCCCGCCAATGGAGCAGAGCTGTGACCTTTCAGCCTTCAGGCTACACTGCCAGGCTGTTCTGGGTTCCAATCCTGACATCTCTGTTTACTCAATTGTTTAACTGTGAGAGAGTTATTTACCTATTGTAAATCTCAATTTTATTACTTTTCTAACAAGAATAATTGTATGAGATATGATGGAAAAGTACCGTGTTTTAATTAAAAATATTATTACATTAAAAGGCATATTTTCATTAATCCCCCCCATTAAAATCCCCCCTCTCGCTTTGAACACAGTTACTTATCCTATCGTTCTTAACCCTTTCTGAAACAGTTCTGGAATTCTCCTTTCACAAATGTCTTCAGTTGTGGCTTTTGTGACTGCCTTAGTGTCCTGAATCAGTTAAAAATAGTCTCTTTTCATAGTCCTGTTGATTTGGGGGTAGAGCTAGAAGTCACAGTGAATACAGTGAATGCGGACACACCATCAAGTTTTGATAAGCCTGCCTTCCCATTTGATGGCGTTGTGGGGACAGCTTTCACCACAGTTTTGGTCACACCTCTTAACAACACCCACAAGAAGGACTTCCAGACTGCTTCAGAAAGTGGGAAGAAGAATGGGATGTGGGATTGAAGTGAGAGGAAGGAATTTGAGGAGGATTAGTATTACTGTAATAATTTTTGTTAAAAAACTTAAGCATTCACTGTATATTTTAATCATGCCTTGGACCTATCTCATAAGGCTGGCCTAAGAACATACTGAGATAAGGAATTTTTCTCTTAGTTTTCAGGAAGATGCCTGTTACATAGTAAATTCTCCAACAGTGTGCTGGTCTCCTTGGTCACTTTTCTTTGTTTGTCCCCCCTCCTTGGCAAGCCCACAGGTGGTTCTGCTCCCACTGATTGTCTCTGGACCCTGCCTCTGATGGTATGATCTGCTTGTATATGATCTGATACTTTGGTAATAATTTAAAGATATTGCTGATATTGTTGTGCTATCACAGTGCTGTAGTTGTGATACTGTTTCAATAAAAACCTAAAACATTATAAAAAAAAAAAAAAACCTCACTGCACAGCCAGAAAATACCAAGTGTTGGCAAAGATAGGAAGAAGTTGGATCCTGTGTATGGCTGCTGGCATTGTAGGGTAGTGTGGGGGTGGGAGTAAATGATATGACGATTTCTCAAGAAATCAGATGTAGACATTAACCCTGCCATACGTGCCCTACCTCATTTGGAACACCCTTGTCTTTTGTTTTTGCCATTTCCTGAGGCAGTCCTGGAGTTCCTCTTCTGCATCTCTATGAGATGTGATCAGCACTGCAATGGCTGGTGCTGCTGGGGGCCCCCCTCCGGAAGACAGGCTTGGTTCTCTCCACCTATCAGTTTGCCTGGCGCTTTGTGACTTTTGGTTCTTTCCCCAAGATGAAGTGATCATGAAAGATAAGCACTCTGAATACATTCAGTACATGGTGGCAGCTACCACATGTGCAACTGAAGTCACTTATGAAGGGGAACTTTCACATCTGCTTCAGAAAGTGGCAGGCATGGTGGAATTAGCACATGGAGGGCTAGATGGAAGACTTTGAGGAGAATTAATAACAATGTATCTTTTCCTATAATAATTTTTTAACACTTAAATATTCTCCATATTTTAAACCACACCTAATTGTCAGATGAGGAAGGTTTATTGTGGAATTGGCTAACAGGATTAAGGAGGCCGAGAGGTTGCCTGAAAAGCTGTCGGCAAGTTGGACAACTGAGGAAGCTACAGTGTAGCCCAGTCTCGGACCAAAAGTCTCAGAACCTGGAAAGATGTTGTGTAAGTTCTCGAGTCAGAATACCACGAAGCCTAGAGTTCTGAGGCCGTGTCCCAGTAGAGCAGGGGAAGAGGGGTCACCAGCCTCAGGGGGAGAGAACATTTCCCCTTCCTCTGCATTTTTGGTTCATGTAAGTCTTCAACTGACTGGTTGGTGCCCTTCATATTGGTTAAGGGCACATTCTTGTTACTTAGTGTGCCGATCTCAATGCTAGGCTTAAGAAAGGCCCTCATTGTGCCCAAGAACAATGTTTCCCAACTATGTGGGTGTCCCTCCCCCCAATGAAACTGACACCTATGATTGCCACGTCTACTGAAAATATTTTCTTCCAGTTGGGACTTATCTGTTTCCTTAGAAAAAGTTGGGTTTTTTTTCCCACAGAGCAGAAGTTTTTGCTTTAATAAAGTTAAATTTAACATCCTTTTTCTTTCGTAAAATTTTCTTTTTGGGTTTCCATCTCTCCAATTACATTACCCATCTGTTTTTGCATGCTGTCTACTTCTCTTAGAACGCTTAAGTTATTAATCATAGTCATTTTAAATTCTTTCTCTGAAAAGTCCAAAGATTATGTCATATTAGAGCCTGATTCTGATCTTTGCTTTGCCTTATCAAACTATTTTTTGTCTTCATAGAATACTTTGTAATCTTTCATTTTTGGTTAGAAGATGGACAATTTTATTTTTGTGGTATATATACAAACATATAATAGATATGCAGATACATATATATACACAGATAGATATACATATTATAGAAATATATATGCTTGTAGATATATAC